>JAVLVB010000474.1:563706-583873 GCA_032876305.1 Orestias chungarensis
TGTGTGTGTGTGTGTGTGTGTGTGTGTGTGTGTGTGTGTGTGTGTGTGTGTGTGTGTGTGTGTGTGTGTGTTATGGGGGGTATCCCAGCCTGATTAGTTTTAAATCAAGAATTGGCACTTGAGTAAACAAGGAAATATTCTCCCTGTCATTCCAGAGAGGAGATGTGTGAGTGCGTGAAACAGTTTGTGTAATTATGAATAGATGTCCTTGGGTACACAACAAACAGACACACAGTAAGTTCATAACCAGTCAATTATGTAGTTATTCATTTAGTTTGCCAGGCAGTCTGTTAGATGCACAGGGAATCCGTTTGTCTAGCAGTTTTATGTCCTCAAAGGCAAACAAACACGGTTTGATAGTTTCTTAAGAAAAATTAATCTTTACTCTACAGAACACATTCATGGGAGTATTAAATATAACCGATGAACTACTACAACCACTAACATTACTTTCTTGATAAGTAGATTTTTGTACTCCTAATTTTCAGGAGCCTAGATGTTAGAGACAACAGAGAAAAGTAAACACTGTTTATTGAAAAAGAAATGGAACTGAAATATAATTGATTTAAGATTGCATAAAGAAAATTAAAGAAATGAAATAAACAACAATCCTTTTTGAGAAATCGAAGTAAAATAATAAAAAAATAAAACAATGGTGGTGTAGTATAGTGATTAAGTTGTTTTTAATGATTAAGTGTTGGTTTAATGTCTCATTGATTGTGAGTAGTTGGGTCGCTATCTATTTGTTTACCACCCTAACTTTTCGCACCGCTCATCCAGTTTTCCAGTATCCCCCTTCCTCTACTGATCCTCTTGAGTCATCTGTCTTGTCTTCTGATAGTGCAATTTTTGACAAAACTTGGAAATCCCCACTTCCCAGCAAAAACAATGAGTCTAATGCCAACAGATGTTGGACTTTCCACTCAGAAACCAAGAGAGACTCCAGCTACACCCAGTTACGATGATACAGCCCATGTGGTATTAATCTCTCACTTTTAATTAGTAGTATACCCCAGAAAAAAGAACGAAAAAAACAAAAACCCAGAGTGGAACATCAAGACTATGCTTATCAAGGCTGTGTGAAAATAGCCTAATAGTTGTGCTGAACACAGATATCCCCACCTGTGATGCACTCCTCTGCTGCTCCTCCAGTGACCACTTAAGCAGCCTCTCTGATTCAGTTTTACTATTGAACTCATCTTGCTTTAGACTACTTACTGATGTTAATTATAACACAACATGACACTATTTACATTTCTGAGGTTTCTCCAAGGGGTTTTTAGCAGATTCCTAAAGAATCTGTTTGATTGCGTTCAATCACTGTATCATGAGGACAAAAGAAAATGAAAGACTTTTCCACTTAGAGCACCAGAAGTATGGTGCTTTGCTGCAATGTGGGAGATCTGTGAAAAATAGATACAATGATTATGGAAATAAGCAAGAACTCTTTCTGACTGATTAAATAGATCACAACTAGCCTTTACATAACCATCACTGACAGTCTCACACCATCTGTAGACACAGATTCTGTCCTTTTATGATGTTTTATTTTGTTGTTTCTCTTGTATGACTGACCACACTCTGGAAAGCACAGCTATAAATGCTACATCCAACTTAAACCCAAATCTTCATTGTGCAAACCTTTCATTGATTCACTGGAACTTATGTGTCCGATGTTCCAGTCTTTCTTACTGTGTCGCTGGACTCGATTGAAAAATGTCCTACTGTAATGTGCAAAGATTTTCTCAAATACTTTCACCTGTAAGGCCATTAAAGCATTTCATTACTTACTACAGGGAATCATTTACATTTAGATTTCCTTTGAAACAGATCTCTATACACTAGTTATTCGTCTCCACTGTCGCTACATGCATGCTCAGTATGAGGGATTGCTATAAAGTCAACGACAACACAAGCTATCGTTTCGGTATGCTGATCCTGGAAGAGTGAATGCTACAAGTCAATGACTTCATGCAATCCACTAGGTTTAATAGATTGGGAACTTTTTTTTCAACTATTCAACTAATCTAATAATTGTTCATGTTGTATTGAACTGACTCTTGTTTCTTTTAATGTGATGTTACACAATGGTGGAATAAACTTCCAACTCTGGATATCAGCTTCTCTTTCTATACCTCACCACTACGCAGAACCTGACTATTGGTTTTCAAAATAGCTTTGTGTTGGCTTTGATTCTGACTTTATAATTGACCCATTTGGGAAAAAGGGTGAGGATGAAAGGAGCTTAGTGTTGAGATTATCTGTCACATATCACAGTTAACATCTCATATTTCAGGCTCTTTTTATTAACTAAAACTAACCCAAACTGGTTTAAATAAGCGGCTGAGCCAACATGCCTTACCTTACAGTTACTGTTGTTAGGTGGTGTGTGTGTGTATGCGTGCAAGTAAAGAGCAGATTACTGCACTGATATGTTGCCGTGGGCCAGTAGGTGTGTGTTCGTGTTTGTGTGTGTACTTCTACTCACTCTGCCATCCCCATGCTCAGCTCACAGATGGGTTGGATATGGCGGATAGGCACAGAGGAGCTGGCTGAGTTGCATACCATATCAGCCAATAGCATCATTACTCACAATTAGACACTAAGCAGATTAAAGAACTCCAACCAGCCAACCAGGCAGAGATTCAAAGAGCTTCAATACTGACCCTGCTCTCAGCACTTTGCTGTTTTTTTCTAATGTTTGTCTTTTTAAAAAGAAATCCCTGCATCATTATGCTTGCACTTTATAATTTCAATGGGTCGACATTTCATTTATTATATTTACAAAGATGGCGCCAAATTTACAGTCCTTTAAGTTCCTTTTACTGCAGTTTTTTACACATAAGTCCCAGCTGAAACCCTCCTAGTGGTATTTGCATCAGGGGAGGGGGCTAATTTAGTTTTGCCTGTTGGCAACAGTAATTACTACAGATGTTTGGTGGAGAGCATCTTGTGCTCCAGCATCAACGTGTGGCATGGAAGCTGCTCTGCCGCAGACAGGAAAGCTCTGCAGAGGGTGGTGAAGGCTGCACAGAGGACTGTTGGAGTCAGCCTCCCCAGCACCACAGACATTTACACCTCCAGATGCAGGAAGAGGGCCTCCAGCATCATGAAGGATCCCACACACCCAGCACACTCACTTTATGTCCCGCTCCCCTCAGGCAGGAGGCTGCGGAGCATCAAGTGTAAAACCACCGGACTGAGAAACAGCTTCATTCCTGAAGCTGTGAGACTCTCAAACACACTCAATTACAAATGAAAAACACTTTCTCATTTAACCGGCACTGTTCACTTTAATATCACACTTTAAAATTTCACTTTAAAATGTCACTTAATATGTCACTTAATATGTCACTTAATATGTCACTTGCAATCAGAATTTTCATTGCTGCTCTGTCCGAAGTCCCATATTGTAGATTATGTGGAGTCAAATCCTAATTCTCGTATAGTTCTTTATATTTATAATATTATTTAAAATTGCTATCAGGGTGTAAACTGGACTGGGGGATTAGAATTTCGTCCCACCTCATGTACCACATGTGATGTGATGACAAATAAAATTCCTTGATTCCTTGATTCCTTGAATTGCATCAGTCATCTAGATTGTAAAATAATTTACTCAAAGTTTAATAGAGACAGTGCACGCTACAAAGCACAACAATAACAACAAAAATCACAGTGTTCCCTCTGTAATGTGTTTCACTGTATGGCAGAATGATGGAGACGCTTGCATCTTATTCGCAAATTGCTCTCAAATCCACATTCACGGTTCACACTCAATTTTATTTGTTCTATTGTTTATTTTTATACTCTCACATTTTAATCCGTTTATACTTTTAGTACTTAGTCCCTGTCTATGAACCAACTACCTGTCTAGGACAGGATGAACAAAACAGGGTGATAAAAATAGAAAGGTAAAGGCAAATTGTAAATTGGCTCAGCGCGGAATAAGTGAAGTATTTGCAGGCAGGGTACGAATGAGCAAGAATGAAGCCTGACTATTCTGGAAAACATATAACCCAGCACCTACCGGGGGAAAAACTGCTTTGTTAAGAACAGTTACGTGTAGTTTATTGAAATATAGTACATTATAAATGGCTGTTCTCGACATGTATCTATAAAACTTTAAAACATTTAGCCCTGATACTCCTAATAGTTATCCTAAATATCATTTAAATATTGGCACATTGTTGTGTTGTATGTAAGAATCCTAAAAAAACCAGTTTTTGAAATTTAGTAGATCTAGTTTCAAATAAAGCTGCTTTAGAGCTCCCTCTTCAGGCAAGTTTTCATATATTAGCAAGTTATCCTACTCACTCGGCAACAATCTGCTACACAGCACCTGCGGCTACGAGAAATTGCTTGGGACACCTTAATGACCAAGTTGACAAGAATGTGTAAAATGGAACGAAAAAATATAAAACATTAATTCATCCAGTTTTTGTCCAGGGTTTCAATTTGAATTATTTAAACTTGATTTGTATATTTGTCTCTTGTTTATGCTTCTTGCAGATGGCAAATTCCAAATAGCCAAATTCCAGGTCATGTCCACCAGTCCAAGTGAACAACTTTCTCCAAGATATCTTATTATCTTTTTTCACCTCAGAGTCCAGAAGCCTCAACCAGTCAGCAATTCTGTTCAAGAACCACATCCAGTTTGTGACCTTACTCACGTACTATCTCAGTCTGAGTGTTGATCGCTCTGCACACTCCCTCACACAACTTGGGCAGCTTCAGAATGGCCAGAAAAGCAGCTGACATTTTCCAAATTTCTCAATTTGCCAGGTAACCACCAACTCCAAAGAGCAGAAATCCTATTATCAAAAATCCAGTTTTGTCCTTCTACGTCCTCAACTGACAGTTTCAAAAGACACACAATAGTCTGCCAGGAGTCTGTTGTGTATCCATTGAAACATAAGGGTTACCCTTGACCCTGCCTTCCCATTGAGAAAGTTTGATCAACTGCATTGAGAGACCAGCTTACCAGAGCCATACATTGAAATTCAGAAGACAAGCAAAGAGAGGCTTTAAGAAGAAAAGACACAACACTCAGAGAGGAAGCAGGGGAAGATAGTGAGACAGAGAAAAGGCTACCACCTTCACCAAGAGCAGGAAGCAACTTTTATCTGCCGTTTTCTATGTTACAAATCTGTAAAAACTCAGTAAATATATTGTTTACAAAAACGATCTGGAGTCTGAAAAAAAGAGTTATATTTTCTCTGTCAAACCCAGTAAGAATGTCACGATTGCCTTAATTTCTCTCTTTCCATTTCCTGCACATAAAAACATCCCGGAGTCCTTTTCAACAACAGTGTGAGGTCGTAACTAAAAAAGGTTGCTCTGAACAGTCGGTTCACTTATTTGCATGTTTGTTCAATAAGTGCTACCTTATTGTGTTTGGAAGTGATTCTCATTGCGGCTAATAAATAACGTGAAATTATTTATATAATTTGTTCTTTAGTCCTTAAATGATTCATGAATAATTGATGTTAACCTATGTGACATTTCATTTCAATACCTGAGTAAAGGGAGAATGTCAGCTGGGATAAGACTACCCAGGTCAGGCGTTACTATTCTGTGTCAGATTTTCAAAGTCTCTCTTAACTAACTCCCAGCTTTGACAGGTTTAGTTCATAACTTAAAATCATTTATTTGTAATCTAAGTAGTTCATCTCATGGAAAAGGCCGAGTTTTTAAACTGTTTGTGTTGCTGGATGTCTTTTTCAAACTGCAATCTTCTTCTCTGTCTCTGGTGTTGGCTTTGTACCTGCTACTAGGAAGCTTCCTTCATTTCCACTTCTTTTATTAAGCTTCTAGCCATGAAGATGTGGTCCACTGATCAGTTCTTCTTACTATATCGTCTATCTGGTGGGATCAGCTGCTCTCTGGACTGTAAAATCCCCCTTTGTTCAAGCGAAATGATGTTCCCAGCTTTTCAATGCAGTTTGTACCTTTACCATTCTACAATTTGTACATGTGAGCAACTTAACATTCTCTTTTACATTTTCAATGAAAATCAAAAAAAATTTCATCAAGTTCTCAGATATCATTAGCACGAGTCTGACTTGAAGGGTTAATTTTAATACCATAGAGAAAACTTTATTAATTTAATTGCAATGATCATAATATTGGTTTGATTTGGTGCAGAGAAAACAGACAAACTACATGGCTTTTTGTCCATATCCATCATGTTTACCTTTTTTAAATAATAAATACAATGACATTTTATTTCAGATACCTGTAAACAGAATAGAGGCATGGATCAGATTGTACATACTGGGCAGTATTAGTTTAAAGGTAACATTAATAAGAGCTTGGATTGAGGTTCTTTCTGGTATTTTTTTGCAAGCCCCTCTGCTTTCTGGACATCCTTCTAAAACATTAATATTGCTTACAGTCACCTGAAGCAGAAAATGAGTTTAAATCAGTTCTGGTAAACTAAGGACTCTGGACGTACATGAGCTGCTTACAGATTATTTAAAACAGAGTGAAACGTTTAGAAGGCAAAACAAAAGGGGCAAAATCATTCCTTAAATGTCGTCTTGATGTATCGTTACAACCATTTCTGTCATAATTATTTTATTGATCCACATCCTCTAAGCTTGAAATCCCATCATGATCGAAACACAGCCGCCTATACATTATAAGGGTGGATTCTTTTGTCTCATTTCTAGTCTCATCTGTTACAGTTCTTTTTATTTTTTGTATTTTTGTTACTTGGTCAGTTTCTTTTCTTTCTCTTGATTGTTTGAGATCTCCACTTTTAATTTGAACTCATTTCGTTTTCTCCCTCCTCCCTCTGTCCTGTCCATCTGCTGTCCTTTTCCATCTCCTCCTCCTTTTCTCCATCCTTTGTTCCTTCCATTCTTCCTTGTCCCCTTCTCATTCACAGCTCTTCCTCTCCCCCACCTCTCCTGACACAGCTATGAATAACAATTAGAAGACATACAAGACAGAGAAGAAAGCATTTAAAAGTTTGGAATCGCTTCTCCGTGAGGTACCACTCTTCTTCAGTTTGATGTCAGGTTAAACCAGACCCATCGCCGCGGATCCTGAGAAAAGAGGAGGGTGAAATTAGTATTACTTCTCCAACAACCATCTGTCTGCAAGTCCTGAGCAAAGACAAGATTATTTATCAGCTACTCCTGTCTGCTTGCCATGAGAGGTGCTGAAGGAACGGAGCAGTGAAGCTGATGTGACTCGCGCTTTAATAACAGGCAGTCAACAAAGAAACCATTTTGGCTCGCGGCTGGTTAAAGAATCTGCTTTGATGATGCACATCAAATGAAGATATCGGCTTCATTTTATTTAGAGTCCAGGGTCTGCAGTTCAACGCTGCAGTTTTTATCATTCGGGTATCTATTGTAGAACAAAATGTTTTTTAATGTTGGTTTGGCTTAAAACTCGAATCAGTTTAATTCCCAAACAATGTATTAATCTCAAAGGGGGATTTATTGTGTTTGCAAGTATTCTGCAAAGAGTTGTTGAAGATGTTGGCAGGAAGGATCTCCAGCAGACATTTTTTTTACTGTCGATCTGGAAATCTCTGTTAGCACCGTTGTTGCACTATGACGAAGACACAGCTGTTACGACCAAGTTATCGTGCTAAGATCTAAAGAAGACACAGGAAAGCAAGGATTAGCCTCTATACCAATATTCCTAACATTTAGTTGCATCTGTGTCTACCGTCATAAGTCCATGTCCTCCTCCCTGAGAGCTTTTTTAAAGAAGTTCATCTCACTGTTGTGGTCAGGAAAGTATCGTCCACATAAGATTATACAGTCAGTCGATATTTTCTCTATGTAGCGGGAATTTTGTTTGATACATGTCGTGGTTACATAGTTACAGATTCCAAATTGTAAATGGATTGTAAATTTTGCAATGACGTAAAACAAAAAGAAATCAAGAAAAAAAATAAGAATATATGGCAATTCAAAGAAAAACAACTTCAGCAATCTGGGTTTATTAACAAACGCTGTCATTTACATTACAATGGAATAAGCTCACCTCCCAGCATTGACAGAGGGTTAAACTGCTTTTCATTGTGGACCAAATCAAGATCAGAAATTTCCTGAACGGTATAAAACTACCCAATAACAAACTGTAAAGACAAAAAAGTAATTTGCAATCTCTTTCTTTTAGATCTGGTCCTTCCAATTAAACAATATTTAGCATTCTGTCACACCGCAGATAAAAACAGCTTGGTTTGGTTGATAGAACAGTTATATATCAAAATTTAAAACTTGCAACTGGTGGGAATAGTTTTTTTTCCTTCTGTTAACTTAAAAAAAAGATTTTATCAGTCACCAGATTGTGTCAGTCACAATCATACACAACTATCAGTTGTGTTCAGTGTTTGGTTAGTGATGTCCGTAGACCTGTTCAGAGATACCCTAAAAAATGACATTAGTAAAACACAGCCTTATTGAAATTAAACAAAAACGCATACTGACACTAATATTCGTCATTCTCTTCTCATTGCCATTCCAAATTCCTCTCTAAGGACAGATTAGCGCTCCCAGTTTGAACTGGATCACGCATATGATGCTTCTACCTCCCCACTATCAGTCCTAGTATGTTGGGTCTAGCAGGCAACATGGGCGCATCTATTCCAGTATCCGTATGTCTGTCTTCTCAGCTGAAAATTGTAATTATTGCAAATCAGATATCCTGACTTGACATGAATAAAGAAAAGAGTTACAACAATTCAAAAAGTGTATAAGTACAATTAGTGTATTTCCAGCTTAGACGATAAAACGTTTAAAACTGCTGAAAACCTTTGACCTTTCCTTTTCCATCCATAATAACGTACAATTTCCAATCTAGACTAGATTGGTGTGGAACAGAATAGAAAGTATTAGCTTTAGTCAAAAGAAATCTACTATTATTATACAGTATTTGGTAGTTGCAGTTTGGCAAAATATGAAAAAGTTCTAAGTATGTTAATCCTTATGGAAATCACTGTAAATGGACCAGTTTGGCAAATAACTAGAATTCCATAAAGCCGCTGGCACCCACGGCAAATCCACCCTCTATTTTTGAATCTATCCTCTCAACTAACCAATTTCCACCACATTCACCTCCGTCCCCTGTGCTGGCTCACAGTGGCTAATTGAAATTGACACATTTAATTTTGCCCCACAGCCAGCTTCATTCCAGTGATGGATGGCAGTGGATGAATGTAATTGAACTTTGGAGAGGAGAGGAAGGAAGCAAAAGGATGAAACATTAATTAACATAACCTGACTGGTCACTTCATTTATCAGAAGAGTCAGAAGCGTTGAATAGAATGGTATAAAATAGAGCTGCATTGAATAGAAAAGACGTGAAATGCAAAACATATGACTTATCTGTAGGCAATGACAATATAAACATCAGCAATAACAATGTGAATATTGACTAGAGCCCATGCCCATCTTATATAGCATTTTTTTAAACAACATTTCACACTGGTGGAGTTCTACCACAATAATTTTCAGTTTCAGGTTCAAGTCAAGACAAGTCAAAGCCTTTTATTTTCATTCCGTCTGAGTGCAGGTACACAATGCAATGAAATTACATTCCTCTGAAACCAAGACGAAACATGGAACAACTGTACCAAGACAACAACGCACAACAAAATAAAAAAACTACAATAAAAACAAAAAATACAGTAGACATGATAGGTCAAAAAAACTGTAGGGCTCATATGGAGTGGAGTGAGCAGCATACAGTATATGCTGATAGGTATTGAGAGTGTGTGTAGAGGTAAGTTCGGAAGTAAGTAAAATAAATTTTTTTCTTCGAACCAGAATATGAATATTGGCGGGAAGGACAGCGTCACATAATAAAATAAAAAGACAGAAGGATACAGTTTAATTGCAGGACTAATACTCTAACCACTCTACCACAACCACCCCAATAAAAAGGAAGTAGTAGAAGTAACTTACTACAACTACAACTGTAAAAATCTCCATCTCCAGTTTATCATATTAACCATATTAGCCAAACGCAAAACTCAAAGAAGCATAAACATTTTTATTTTGGTATAGTTACTTTAAATTTAGCTGTTACCAGAGAGCATCTTTGCTCAGGGAACTGAATGGCTAGCAACGACTCTGCATGTAGCACACACATATTTACAGGATATTATGACAGTAATATCTGATGTAAATAATATCCACAGACAATATCTAACGAGGTGAGACACAGTGTCAGTATTTTCTGTGTGTCAAGGGTTTCGTTTTATTTAATTTACTAAGTATTTGAAAAACTGAATTTTAGGATTTAATTTTTTTGCAAGCCCCTCTGCTCAAAATGACAAGAAATCATTTCAATCAAAAGGTTCTGAATAAAATGTACACTCATCCTCACTTCATATACAAGAAATCAATGAGATTGCTTTGACTTTTTCCCCCACATGTATCTTGTTTTATAATGATTGTGTTTTCATTAAGACTTAAATTAAAGCTAAAGAAGTCAAACAAGGATTGGAAATCGTAAATGGTGTAATCTGTTCTTATTTAAATTAAGCTACGGAAGCAATGACCCAGTGTTGCCAATTGAGCGAAATTTCCACAATATTTAGCTTTTTCTTGGCCACACTAAAGATGATTCACGCATGTGCAAAGTGGCCACTTAACTTGCTTTGAATTACAAATGTTGCTTAAACTTTTTTTATTCTCTGGAACCGTCATTTTTGTAACCCCTCCATTGTGTGTGCTTCTGTCATTTGGTTAAATTTAACTCGGAAAATGAAGACAGAAATGGCGTTGTGCCACACTATGGGAATCAGCTTTAACATGTTCTCGCCATGTTAGTGCGTTGATATATGATACTAATTCTGTAGTCTGGAGATGTCAGATCCAAAACAAAACTGAAAAAGAAAAGAAATTGATTTATAAACAGCTTGAAAACAGAGTACGTGTCAGTGTGTGTCACAGCAAAAGCTGAAGCGTGCAGCTTGTTTCAACCTGGGTGCAGCAAGAACAGCTGCTGCTCTGAATCGGATGATTTTGTGTAGATTTTATTTGCTGCGGACACAGGAGGAACAACTGGGTCCTCTACTCCGAGTTTAGCTTTTTTGTCTTCACTTTACCCTTTTCAGTGATCTTTTTAGCAGGATCTGAAAATAATATCATTAAAATGACTTTCTTGGGAACTAGGGATGCACCGATACCGACGTATCAAGTATCGGTACCAGGTTTAAGATTCTAGGTTTAAGTACTCTACTCGTACTCAAAAAAGTGCCTCAGATACCACGACACCGATACCACTCGCGACGCTACGCTACGGCCTTTTGGCGTGATTTCTGTGCCACCAGGTCCGCCGGCACAGAGCCCCCTGAAGGAGCAACAACCGCAAGCGTGTGCGCACGAATAGCAGGTAAGCGCGCCCGCTCAAAGGTGCCCGGACACGCGCTCAACTCCGACAAACCGCCCGCTCGTCCTAGGCTCCACGTCCGCAATTTTACATTATATGCAAATGAGCTGCGCTTCCAACTAATCAAAGACTGGCCTTTTCAATCGAATTAAATAATTCCTTCCAAATCCACAAAGTTGATTCACACTCTCAGACTCACTAACATTTCAGCAGACCCGTGACCGCAGACACAGAGCTGAACGCGAGCAGAATGAGCTAAGCGAGCAGTTTGTCAGAGTTGAGCGCGAGCCTGAGGAACCCATGAGCGAGCGCACCTGAGATTCACACACACACGCCCACAACCATTGCTCCCCCAGACAGCTCCGTGCCCGCAAACCTGGCGGCACAAAAACCACGACACACTGAGTCGCTGTCCTCAGTAACGCAAAAAAGCATTTCAGTATTTGACAATTTAGTTACATTTGTGTTTGTACTGTATGTTAGCACATTATAGGGAATTTTGTTCAAATAAGAATATCTGTGGAAAAAGTAAAAAAAATCCAAAGTGACTGTATGTGATATGGCGTAAGTACTCGGTATCACTGAGTATTCAAATGCAAGTACTCGTACACTACCCATTTTGGAAAAAAGTGATATCGCTGCATCCCTATTGGGAACCTTAGGGTCTCTCACTATCATTAGACAAAAGATTATTGTTTATTTTAAATTGACAATCAAATGTGAAGCAGCCATCATAAGTTTGAATCCCTCTGAGGGAATTAACTTTTTTTTATAGAGTGATGATAGTTTCATCTTTATCAGTCATTCTTAGTCCTCCAGACACACATTTGTTATCAACAACTCAGTCCTTTTGTCGCTGTTTTATGAAAACGTCTGACCCACATCCATGAAGCAGCTCCGGACAGAACAACAGGGGAAGTTTATTTATGGAACAGAATGATATGAACTGGTAGGTTGTGAATGTGCACAAAAAGATTTATGGCCCGAAGGGAGGAAACGGCAATGTGGGGAACCAGGCGCTCTAAAGGAAAACAAATAGGTGAGTTTGGTTGCAGTGAGGTGATATTGTTTGTTTGGGTCTGTTCTTACCAAGTTTTAGATCTAGTCCACCAGCGAGAGGTGAATGGGCCTTGGGTTCTGGGTTGTGAGGGTGTTGTTATCTCTGGAGTGAAACCAGAGCACATAGATGGTTGAGTGGAGGCTGCAATAATGGTGCTGGGGTGGACTGGTAGTGTGAATGTTGGTTCAGTTGAAGAAGGTTGAGGAGTGCGTACCAGTCATGGGATATGTGTTTTCCACTCTGAGAGAGCATATTTTCAGACACCTGAAGCATCCTACAGTAGGAGGGAGTACATATATGTGTTCCTGGGTTGTACTGTACCTGGGCATTTGAGAAAAATGACTTGGGACAACACAGATTGAATAAACAACAATGAGCTTGTGCATCAGCACAACAAGGAGGTGCAGAGGTGGTGTGAGTATCATGTAAAGGTAACACTCAGGTGTTGAGTGACTGAAAAACTGCTCTTTTTAAGCTGCCTGGCTCATCAGGAGAATAGGCTGCACCTGTGTTGAGCAGGAGGGGTGGCCAGTACACCCAGCCAGATACCCTTTTTTTACCAAGCTGGTTCCAGTGCTGGTTCAGTGCTAGAGCCAGAGTTAGCACTGGTTCTTTATGTTTCCACTGACCAAACTAGTTCCAAACTCGTGCTTAGCTGGCCCCAACTCTGTCTGGGGTCAGAGGAAATAACTGGTTCTACGTGTTGACGTCAGGGACTGGGGACGTGGCTACGGAACAACTAATAGCCTGTAAACATTAAAAGAGCAGCAGTTTTTAAACAACAGTGGAATTTCTTGTTCGACAAAAGAAACAAAATCGACCTGAAGTCAAAGCAGCAGTGGTCAGTGGAGGAGACAAACTTCCTGCTCGCAGTGTGGTCCTCCACCGAAGTGTAAAAAAAAACTTGAGGGGGCTTCAAGGACCAAAACGGTGTTCCAAAACCTCCAGCCGGAGATGACTTCGGGAGGGTCTGAGTGCAGGAGAGAGCTATTTATTAACACGCTTAAAAAGCTTATGAAAGATTACGCTAAATCTACTGGGTAATGGTGACTTATGCATACGCAGGGAGTGACATAATGACGTAGCTTTCCTGCCAGCACCAGTGTGTGGAAAAACCAATGGAACACTCGCACTTGGAACCAGCCACAGACCGGCTCTAGCACCAGCACTGAACCAGCCCTTGGTGGAAATGAGGTACCAGTCAGTCTCCTGGCTGACCTCAGGTGGATCCTGTAGGTAAGAACACAACCCAGACTAAACCCAATTCCCTGACACCTTTCCAT
Source organism: Orestias chungarensis (assembly GCA_032876305.1). Lineage (NCBI taxonomy): Eukaryota > Metazoa > Chordata > Actinopteri > Cyprinodontiformes > Cyprinodontidae > Orestias > Orestias chungarensis. The sequence continues at coordinate 577,411 of JAVLVB010000474.1, forward strand.
GAGCAACTAAAAAGAGATTTCTCTTTAACCCGCAGGAGTCCATTAACGCGCCGGCGTGTCAAAGTTACATCACAACAAAATATGGCGTAGCAGCGAAATGCAGGATTGATGAGTCGCTGTTTCAACTTGTGTAGAAAGTGGGGCCCTCAAACTGTATATCAGTTTTTAAATTGTGTTGATAGGCCATGTAAAACCAGTGCTCTCATAAAATATTTTCACCATACTCTTTTCTGAATAGACACGGGACAAATAAGCTTTTCACACAGATGGAAAAAAAAACTAAAACTAAAAACATGACAACCATTGTCCTATTGGTGGAAAGATGCACCATGTTAATCAATCAAAAATCATAATCCAAAACGCAGCATTTGGTAGCTACAGGAAAAGGGAAATTTGTGGGATTGATGGCAGCGACAGAGAGAGACAAAGGCAGATAAAGTAAGTTTTGAGATTTTTGTGATTTGTGATATTTGGTTTATTTTGAGTGTGTAGTGTGTTAGTGTGTAGTGGTCTAGTTAAGTGTCTTGTGTTAGAGTTTGGTTGGTTTTGTGAGATAAAACAATGATGCAATTGATGAATTTGGAGCGGGCAGTAGAGCTCTTCTTTCAGTTGGAGGAGGCTGAGGAAGACGTAAATTGGAGCCAGAAAGCGGTGACTTTTACAACTAAGTGGACGATCTGTGGTGCTTATAGAGGAGGAGAGAGGAACCTCTGAAGAGTCGGAGATCCGCCCAGAGGAAGAGATGGGACGTTGATGGCAGGCACGCCGACCAGGTCAAGCACAAACTCTGAGGCATTCCGTGCATTGTATATAGATAGTGTTAAATTAATTTATTGAGTGATACGACTGTACATAGGTTTTAAAACATTTATAATTTCTATTTGCATCCTAAGTTTTTAAATTTTTTTGTTTAACATATTTGTGAGACATTACATTGTTTTGTAAATAGCTGTACAAAAAACGCATGAGGTAATGCCTGCATTTATGCAAAAGAGGTAATAAATTACTGTGAAAGATTGTATGTTGGTTTTGAAATGTACAATTTCTATTTGTATTCTAAGTTAGGAAAATGGTTCATTAAATATATTTGTGGTTTTCACTGTAAAAATTCTGCCTTTTTTCTACTTGGATTTGATGTTTTTTGAGTGATTTTAGGTCCACTGTGTTAATATGGTATGTCAAATTGGCAAGATAACAGTAAATCCACGAAGGGAAGGTTGTGCTTACAAAAAGATATCAAGCTATGCAGGGTAAACATTTTTTTTAAGTGAATATAAAGATAAACTAAAACGTAGTCAAAAAAATCGGCCAATTATATGCTGGAATCCAGAGGGTAAAGTAACTAATACCTTGTTTCCACTAAGCGGTAGAGGATGGTTTAATGTGGTCCGTTTGGTGCGCTGTGTTGTCTGTTTGCTTTGTAAAAGCCTCCCCTACCTGAGCGAAATTACCCCATTCTGGCCCTCATTCTTTTGTAGGTCCACAGGTCAATGGTACAGTGTGTTTAGGGTGAGTTGCTAGCATTGGACAACATTGTCCGTTAAATACTTGTAACGCGGATTAAATACTACTAGTTTGTGATGTTTGCTGTTGATTTAACATCAGTGCTTTGGGATAAGCGAAAATGGCTTGCTAAACCCTACCGACCTGTTCTGTACCACAGAATACATCACGTATACAATGTTCACATTTATTTCAAAATGAAACTATATTTAACGTTAAATCTTTGTAGGAACAATGCTTTTTTTTCATCATTTAAGGCCTTGTGACAGGTGGCCAAATATCAGTGAAATGACATAGATGAAAACTCCACCTTACAACTAAAAACTACTATTTATGTAATGTGTATTTTATTTGCATATATTTAACTTAAAATGCATGATCAACATAATGATAAAATTCAGTAAAGACAGAAAGCACAAGATTTTAAAGCAGCCAGTGTTTGAAAATTCGTCTCAAAGCTTCCAGGCACAACATTAATTTCAGTCTTTTGACTTTCATTTCCTGATAGTTTCTGTCCTTTTTTCCCCACACTGGCCTGTCTCGCTCCTGTTGATCTCTAATCTCTTTATCATGCTAGCTCCGTCTCTCCTCCAGCTAATTAGATCAAGACATATAGTGCCCACGTGACAATATCCTCCAAAGACTGTTGGGAAAATATAAATAATTGAGGAGCCATTATCCTCTACTATTATAGCCAGAGCAGAGCAACAGAAATTACCGTAATTGATAATAGCACAAGCAACATAATTTGTAATAATTTTAGTTTGCAATTAATGAGTATTCAGGCATATTTTTTTTGTCTTACTCAAAATATTGTCATTAAAAGTATATTTTATATCTTTCTTAGTCATTTTATGTTAAATAACAGTACATTTTTTATACTGTTGCTTCGGAAAGTACTTAGATCAGTGAAAGCCAGATTGTTGTTAAACAAGACTACAGATATTACTACCGTGAGTTCACAAACCCCAAAATGCAGACACATCATATACAAGAACATTTACAATATTGTAAATGATTTTTGATCCAAAAAGTGCAGAAATTATACTTTATTGAAGTTGGAAAAACAATTCTGGCGTATAATAATAACGAACTAGGTCTTTAATGTTCTGCTACTAGTGTAAAATGATGTGGTCCGAGTTCAAATTGTATGGGTTTTATAGTTTTCTAAACTACAGCAGATTGACGCTCCAATTAAAAGTCAACTGAGGTCTATTGTAGGTTTTTCTAAGTAATTGATAGTATTTGCACATTGCTCATCTTTAACCTAACATGTTTTATTTTCATTGCACACGTGAGACACTCACATAAGTAGGCCAGTTGCATTAGAGAGGAAACACTTTTGATTATATTTCATCATTCAGTCTTTGGTATGATTCTATCTGTATCTTAAATCTTGACTTGAATATTTGCCCAAAGTATTTTTGAAAGCAGAACTCAAATAACCAATCTATGTCCTTACAAAATCAACCGTGCCAATGATCAAACAGTTTAAACAGATGATGGCTTAAAAATCATACTACAGCTAATACAGAATGTTTCTATTTGTTTCAAAAACTCTATAAAACTAAAAATTTATTGTATTTTTTTGTTTCATCTTTGTAGAACCAGTTTGTGATGTAATTCTCTCTAGATTGTTTAGCAATAAAATCTGTCTTTCTGGTTAAAAAAGCAGAACAGGGTTTTACTCAATCACTATTGAAGTTAAAACATTTAAAGTAACAGTTGTTGTTTTTTTGTGTGTGTTTGTTTGCTTTAAATGTAACAATACAGTCGGCTAAGGTACAGCAAACGTTTCATGGATTCATCTTTACTTAGAACGATACTGTGATGCTAATTTGGAGTATATCAAAAACTTGAGTTAAGATACACTGGGAACCTGGTACTTGTGGGGAAAATCAGCAAATAAATGTGATTATTTAAAAAGGGCTTCCAACTCTATTAGTTCAACCACCAAATATATGTTAATATGCATTATTATATACAGTGAAATCTGTCTTATCACTTTAGCACTAGGTAATGCATTTCCTCTCTTTATCTTTGCTCTTGGTGGCTACAGCCAAAAAAAAAAAAAGGCAATTCTTAGTTGTTTGCTTTCCTAATTCCAGCTAATAAGCATGTCCAGCAGCATTATTTAAATGAACAATAGTAGAATTTTAGCTTATAAAATATATATAAATTCTGTGAATAAATAAATTTATTATTGATTTATTATTTATTATTGAATAAATACACATTGTTACATAAAACATCCAAACAGATTTTACAAGCTTGTTTATGTACTAATAATTAATGACTTACCAGCTTTTGCTAGTCCAAATACATTAGATAGATTTTTACCTTGCAACCAACTTTGTGATCATTCTTCCTCTGACAGGCCAGACAAACGGGATAGTTGGAAATATTTAAAAATGATTTTTGTCTAAATTAACTTGTTTCCTAATGGAAAAGTGTCCTTGATTTGTTTGCAATTTCTGATAATCACTGTAAAAAACCATTGGGTTTTTAAAACCTTCACGGCAAAGTAAGACAACAAACCCTAATTCCAGCAATACTAATTTAACGGTCATATTTTCTTAGGTTTGGATCATTCAGGTACAAGTTGACTCATCTTCAAGAAATGTTTTTTTTGTTTCATCTTTGTAGAACCAGATGCAACTGCTCTGGACAATGATGCAATGACACATGTCCACCTGTGATCTCTACTTAACCAGGTACTAGGTAGCTGAGAAAGTGTGAGTAATATTTAAGAGAACAAAAGCTGCTCTTTATATTACCATCAAATTTAGGAATGTTCTGCTTTTAATTTTTTGTAATATAATCTATCTGAGATGAAATTGTTGATGGCCTCTTGATGAAATTCCAATCTACGGATTCACGGGAAACATCTTTGTCCAAAACAACAAGCATTTGTCCTGTGGGTATTAGTATCAATTTGTTAGATGTTTTACAAAGCAGTTGATTTCTATAGACCCTAATTTGTGTGTTTTGTGTGTGTTGGTGGTACAGTATTGTTCTTAATGCATTGATCAGGTTGGAGCCGCTTCAGAGAGGCTTGCAGCTTCACAGCCTTCTTGAATTGATTGAACATTATACCCATTCTTATCAGCCCCTGTTTGTTTCAGGGTTTGATAGAGACGTGAACTAAAAGCTATAATGTTTCCTTCAACCTATAATGTTGAAGGAAAGCTGAAAGAACTGGTAAAGAATCAACGGATTCATTTGTGTTCTTACATTGTTGTTTAGGTCACTGCAGAGTTTGTTGTGGCATCCACTGTCAGAGAACACCAGACGCCAAGTTGGATTTATGATTTATGATATACTCCACGATTCAGAAGTACTTGCTAATTCAAGATGCCACCGCCCCGTCATTAAGGTGGCAGCAGATCATTAGTTCATTCGTGTGTTCAGCGCTCCATGTTAGCCGTAATAATTAGTCTTGCTAGCTAGAGGTAAAATCTAACCCCCCACACTTGTCAAACTACTGATCCACTCACCAGGACCCACAGACAAGAAATAACAAAAACTTCTCATATAATCAAGTATACACAAAACTCAAATATAGCAGTGTTAAACCTTCACAGGATGAAGTGTTTGCATACCGTCTGAAACCTATGAGTGATTTTTGGAGAAAAGTAGGGCAGCATACTCTCATTTGCAGGTAACTCTCAATTCTGAACAGATAAACGCCTAAAGTAAAGTGAGATGTGAAAAGATTATTTCAGTCAAACCACAGGAGAATAGGCGAATGAAAACAATTATCTCATTCCTACAGGTTTGATTAACACTGTACCTAACGTTTAAACCCAGAGGCCCTGGGCCACAGGAGACTGCACTAATTAAAACATATATCCCCAATCTTCTATTGCTGGCTAATTAAAACATATAGCCCTATCAATCAAAAAAATATCAATTTTAATCATAAAAGATTTTATGTGTTGATTGCTGTCTAATTAGCTCTTGTTACTTTCAGTCACCATTGCCGGCTAATTAAGAGAAATACCTTTGTTTTTCGCTTTTTATGTCTTCCTATACAATACTTATAGTTTAACATCCAGAAGCACATTTTTCACCAGTCGAAGAAAGTTCCCTTTCTTGGGGATAATCTTCTGTTTCTGAGCAGTGATCTTTCGTTTGTCTACACTGAGGGGTGTGTGCGATCCTACTGGTCTCTTGAACTTTTTCCTATTTAAAGATAATTGTTTCAGTACTAACCTTTGATGTGCCGCCACACATGGGAAGAATGTGGTTGGCAGTAGATGTTTTGGGACTGTATGAACCCAGCAGATTCAAATGTGGAAGCTGTCGTTGGCAGCTGGGCAGAAACACTGAGATTTAGATGTTTTTGGTCTATAGGATACTGCTACTTTTTTATTCAGTGTAAACAGTAAAACAACTTAACTCTGGTCTGCAGTGGCGGATCAAGGTGGTGCTTTCCAACAGCTGAGTGACTTTCTCCTGTCTAACAATGTGTTTGATGCTTTCCAGTCAGGCTTTAGGTCCCACCACAGCACTGAGACAGCTCTGATCAACGTGACAAACGACATCCGCCTAAACTCAGATGCAGGCAAAGTTTCTGTCCTAGTTCTGCTGGACCTGACCGCCACCTTTGATACAGTTGACCATGTGATTTTATTACAGAGGTTAAAAGACTGGGTGGGAATCACGGGTATGGCTCTAAACTGGTTCAAGTCCTACCTTGAGGACAGGTGTTACTTTATTCAAATTGGGAACTGCATCTCCGACCGAATGGGTGTGACCTGATGTGTCCTACCACAACTATGCTGATGACACTCAGATCTACGTGTCGCTGACAGCAGGAGAACATGGGCCTGTTGATTTATTGTGTCACTGTACTGAACAGATCAGTCTGTGGATGCAGAACAACTTCCTCCAGTTAAACTCAGACAAAACTGAAATCATTGTCTGTGGCCCACAGAAACAAAGAGAAAGTGTCATT
>JAVLVB010000474.1:583973-598446 GCA_032876305.1 Orestias chungarensis
GTGAAATTTAACTATTTTTGTGTTGATTTGATGGAATGTTGGGATTTGATTTTGTTTTTGTCATGCAGATAACACAGCTCCATTTGGGGCTGAGCACCAGGGATAGCAGCAGGAGAACTACCACATACTGGTTTAGGGACCCCAGAAGGTATCCCTCCCACAATAGCCCCTCAGCCAGTTGGGTACCCAGCAGAGAGCATTTAACAAAAGCTGGTTTGAGCAATTTAAATGGCTGGCATACTCTGTTACCAAAAACTCAAAATTTTGTGATGGCATACAAAAAAATTGTAGTGGTGATTGCGATGCAGCAACAACAAAATAAAAGATGGAAAAAAGAAATTGGCATCTGCACCCTCAGAGCTAAGCCCCTGATCTCCTACAATCCTAGATCCGCCCCTGATGGTCAGTTATACAATGTCAACTTGTCTTTGTTAGAAACCTACTTACAACTATCTCAAAATATTGATCTATTTTGTCATCAAATATCCCTACTGTCCTGATAAAGATTGTTTTTAAATATATTGATTTCTTAATGTTATGCACACTTTCATTAAACCTACTGTTGCTAATAGTGGCACTCTTTTTCAGCTTGGGGCTTTTGCAACTTTAAAAACATTTAGCGTACAGCTTCCACTTAATGATTTGTCTAAATCAATTAAAAAAATTAATTTAATTGACAGTTGTTTAAAAATTGAAGTTAAACAAAGTTTGAAGCGTGATGGGGAATTTTTGGTTTTGAATGTTCATGTAATTACTGTTTTATTTTGAAGTACCTCCATACATCTAATGCACCTAAAACAGCTTGGCTGACATGAAGTGGTGAACCATTAAAAGATTAACTAAATATATTCCTGTTTGAAAGAACAATATTTTACAGAATTAGTAGAGAAAGCCCTTTGGGGAAAAAAGAGTGAAAGAAATTTGTCTATTAAAACCTTTCAAAATAAAGGAAAAATAGAACTTTAACATTACATGTTTCCTCCTTGCCATTTAGGCCTTAACCTGCAGTATAATGTGATTTTGCCTTTATTTTTACTCATGGGAAATACAATAATTGCCTGTGTTTCCCAAATAAAGCACTTTACATGTTTAGCTTGCCCTAAATGAAATGCAATTAACTCTGATGTAAATCTATAAAGGGTCTAGCCCAGACATGGGCAAACTACGGCCCCCAGGCCATATACGGCCCGTTAGGCTTTTTAATCCGGCCCACCGAACTTGTCCAAATTATAGTAGAAACCCATGGATATGCAGAAACCTCATTCATTTCCTTTTCCCCTGCAATACCCTTGTTTCCTCAAAAGATGGACGTTGGCATTTAACTTTCTATGACGTTAATTTTTATGCCACCTGGTTTGTGGGCATGGAGCTATCTGAAGGAGCAATAATGTAAGCGTGTGCGTATGAATCTCAGGTGCTCACTCAAAGGTGCTCAGACACACGCTCAACTCTGACAAACTGCTCGCTCGCTCAGCTTACTCTGCTGGCGCTTGGCTCTGTGCCTGCGTTCGCAACTCTACATTATATGTAAATGAGCGGCGCTCCCAGCTAATCAAAGACTGTTTTATTTCATCCAATTAAATAATTCCTGCCAAATACACAAAGTTGATTCATACTCTCAGACTCACTAACATTTCCACGAGCGCAGAGCCGAGCGAGCAGTTTGTCCAGAGTTGAGCGCGTGTCCGAGCACCTTTGAGCGAGCTCGCGCACCTGAGATTGATACGCACACGCTTACAATTATTGCTCCTCCAGATAGCTCCATGCCCGCAAACGTGGTGGCACAAAAATCACGCCATAACTTTCCAGCTCCTTTTGGGAAAGGGGAAGAGAAATCACTTATTAAGAGTAAAAAAATGGAAAAATGGCAAAAAGGTGGAATGAAGATAAGAAAGAAAGAAGATTATATAGAGCACAAAAGTCAATATTAATTAGAAATATTAATATGAGAAACCAAAGGGAAGAAATAATGATCAGATCAAGAGTAGGTCAAACCTATTTAAATGACATTTTATATTTAATAGGGAGGAAAAATAATGATAAATGTGAAGGATGTGGAGAGAAAGAAAATGTAGAACACGTGTTGATGAACTGTAAAACATATGAACCTGAAAGGGACAAATTGAGAAGAATGGAGTCTTAAAGGAATATCGGGAAATGAAGGAAACATGATGGATATTTACACATTAAGGAAAGCATTATTTATTTATCTTCAGAATACAAAATAAAAAAATAGAATTTGACTGATGTAAAGTAATGTTGCTACACACTCATGCTCCTCTCCCGGCCCCTCTGTCAAAATTTTAGAACCCATTCTAGCCTGCAAGACAATGAATTGAGGCCAAGAAAGGTTTGCCCTGAAAAAAAGTTATTTAGTCTCTAACAAAAAGCAACTTCAGCATCCTTATTATCATCAATTTAAATGTCAACCATTCACAATTACTTAATAATGTTATTTTAATGTATCCTATTTCAATGTAGCATAGAAAAAGCTTGCATGATTTTACAAAATATCAAAGTCTAACAAGTCATTAGCAAATGCCAATCCTTAAATTATTCAGATCAGTATCAAGGACAAAACGAAATGGGCTCTTCTAGAGCTTCTTCTCAGGGGATAGTGTTAAACTATTTTCTAAAATACACAAATACAGTTTACCTACTTTGATCTATAGAAAAACTGCATATATGCATGGGTAGAACTTTAATGTCTGAAACTTAGAGCATACATAAATGTGGTCTCTAAGTAAAGTACAAATGTATAATCTCTAAATGATTACAACCCCCTAAATGTCACAAAGAAAACAACCTATGTGTAAATGTTTATTTTATATTATTTTTATAAAATATTTGCGCTCTCCAGAGTGTAACTGTAAAAAGGTCCAGGAGTAATCATGAAACACAAGAAATGTGACAAATTGTATCAGTCCTTGAGACTTTGGCTTTCTAAGAAACCTTAAATTATTCAGCAGTTTCTTCCATTTAACACCTCTAATGATAATTCTGGCCTCCATTCATTATTCCTGTTTGTTTTCCAGGAAAAGAAAATTCCCATTTCACTGTATTGATATTAAATTGCAAAGCATATGTAATTATCTCAGGTCTTCCTGATAACTGGAGGGCTTTTAGCTTTGCAACAGTGCTCCCCATTTATCAGCTAATCACAGGCAGTAAATCACAGCCATTCGTTCTAATACCAACAACGTCCTGATGAAAAATTGAGGAGCAGTGTTTATCCGAAGGCTCCAATGCCCTTGGTAGTTACAAGCTTCTGGTTGGAGAAACTGTTGAGTTCTACCAGGCTCGGATCCACAACAAAACTATGCATTTATTAAAGCAGATAACTTTGAAAAAGCATGTTATTTATACATATTGTGGTGCATTCCCTACCAAAACACCAAAAGGTAATTGAAATATTTTAGTTGAATTTCCCAATGTTTTCATGCATTTTAATTAACAAGATTTACAAATGAAAATAACACATGAAAACCCCCAAAATAAAACTATTTAAAAGAGTTAATTAATCATTACTAAAGGATGCTGTTGGCAGTAGCGGTTATATATATATATTTTTTTCATGTCATAAGGGGGGCGGTACAGAATTGGCGCCCCCTTCGGGCTGCAGCTGCAGGCACCCCAGTGCCGTGAACAGGAAAGTGAAGGGGAGGGGCGTGTCTCCCAAATTGATCGAACGGGGTGGGCTGAGGTCGACTGTATAAACAGGCTAAATACAGTGACACCATGACTTTCTTTCAAATAAAGGGCATTTCATTCCTAATATTATATATACAGGCCTGTCATTCCTGCATTTTTTCATTGATATGAATTGTAAAAATGGTCAAATAAAAATAAGAAACACAAAGCGATTAGGTGGTCACCAAGGCAAATTGATTTAGTCTTGACTTCTGATCGTGAGCGACAGTGTTGGAGAGTAGGAAATCTGTTTGTCATTGAGCGCCAAATAAACAGAAATGGACAGAAAAAGGTCAGAGCCATCAGGTGCCCAATTTAGGTAGAAAAGGAAAGAAGAAGAAGATTAACGAGCCAAAGATAAAGGTTTGCTATGTTCTCTTTATCCATATCACAAATGAATGAAGTCAGATGTTAACAGGTTATAAACGTTTGTTAGCAGGGCCAGCTAACGGGTCTTAAGATTATAACATGATTAAGGTAGATAAGGAAATAGAGAATAAAACTCAAAACGGTTTGCTTCAACCCTATTTTACATGCAGATTTACCATGTCTGTCTTCTTCCGGTGTTGAATTATTTCAAATGTCTATGACGTGAAAGTATGATAAAATGTGGGAAGACTGTTAAAACTGCAGATGCTGTGAAACTACATATACATTCAATTTAGTATCACATATGGACCCATTAACAATATATGGGAGCGGGGCTGTAGGGGTTGACATTAAACTGTTCAAACTAACATGAAAGAGTCAAATACACACATGTCGGCTAAAAGCTCTGATTTAGCCATAGTATTATCCTTAGGTGTATCCCTGCTTCAACACAGCTATGTTAAATAATCAGGTTATTAATATGTCTGCCTACTAAGGTGGTGGTACAGTCTTCTGATTCGGATATGTAGAAGGATAGAACCACATGAAAGTTGCAGTACACTACATCTTAAGGCTTAGGTCTGGAAGATCCCTGGCTTAAGGGGTCAGTTGAAACTAGGAACTTGCTTAACAGGAGGATGAAAGCTGTAAATGGATTGTGGCAATCATCTTAAGGTCAGTTGGACTGCAATCTACCAATCAGAGAGAGGCCGTTTACATTAAAGACTAAAAGGTTTGAATAACAGCTTCATTGTCAGTACTAGTCTTTGCAATTTGTCAACCATTGCTGGAAGGTCAGACATGACTCAGGCAGATTCAGGCTGACAGATCCAATTGGGTCGACACAAACTGCAGTACAGACTCAGAAACAAGATACGTATCAAATAGGTCAAAAGCTGGTGAGGAATCCAGAGGGGGAGACAAGACAGAAAGGTCATTGACGAGAACATGGTCATGTAAACAAGCAACAAGGTCAGGAATGCTAAATATCTACTAGCTAAATGCCTTTCAATAATCTGGCGCAGTCTGCCTGCCAGAGAGCAGTATAAGAAGCCAAGGAAACAGGTGAAAAACATGAATTAGCAGCTGATTGAAAATACACAGGTGGTAGAGATTAAGCAAATGATTATAACTGCCTATTTAAATTGCTCAAACATCAAATATAGCTTTATATGTACAAATATGGCAGAAAATAACATCTACAGTTTTATCTTTGGTGGTTTAGCCAATCAACACAAAGAAAAAGTAATGACACTGTGCCTGCATATTCTCATGATGTTTAGGCTTCTGACCCACATAAATCAGAGGACTCTCAGGAGTACAATAATATGAGTTTATTGAAAGGTGTGTGTATATGGATCCGGGAACTGAGACGGTGGGCACGGCGGGGAACCAGAGACGATCGGCAGCGGAAGGGATCCGGAAACAGCAGACAGGAGACCACTGAGAGGTAAGCAGATTAGGTGAGGTTATGCGGGAGGAGCGTGAAGAAATATGGAACTGTCTTATTAATTCTTTTGTAAGTCGCTTTGGTTAAAAGCGTCTGCTAAATGCATAAATGTAAATGTAAATGATTGACGCCAGGAGGAGTGAGTGGTGAGTCCTTTAGTTGATCCACTTGGAAGGTATTCCAAGGGGTGAGCCAGAGGAGCGGTGAAACCAGAGGATTGTTATGACCGGTGGGAATCTTGAGAAGGTGTGAGCACTGAGATGGTTCAAACCTAGGTGGAGCACAGGAGATGGTATGGGGCACAAAAAGGGCAAAACAAAGTATTAAATAAATAACTGGAGAACTAAAAAGCACTAAAGACTCGATATCTGAAACTACAAAAACCAGAGAACTAGAAACACAACTAGAGAACTGAAGACATGAAACATTTAACTAGAGAATAAATAACACTAGAGAATTTGCTGAGAACTGGCACTGATAGCAAACGTTACCGGAAGCAACTAATACTCAGGTGCCGAGTAGTTGATCCACTGCTCCTCTTATACAGCTCAGCTGATCAGCTTCAACCCGTTGCACCTGTCAGGTGAGCTGGTGGACAAGGAGCTCAGCAGATTGGCTCAGGTGACCCCCAGTGGACAATCTATGAAACGTACTAAAAGGACTCACCCTGACACATATTTCATCTTTACAAGGTTAATTTTCTTTGAAACATTTATTGTATACAGTAAATATGCTAATTTTTGTAAAATAGTTTTAATTATGTTTCAATGAAAAATCTGAAAGTATTAAATTGGCCAAAATCCACTGAATTTACAGTACCAGGAAATATCCATCAATCACAAATTCATGCACTCTAATTAGTCACACTGAAAGAAAATGTTATTAAAAGTAGTTTTTAAAGATGGGAAATCAGTGTTTTACTGTGGATAGCTCACAAAGTAGAAGACCTGGGTGCCCTGTAGAAGGACACAGTGTGGGTGTAATGTTATTTATCTTTTTTATACCTCATCTACCCTGCGTAGTGCCAGTGTAGCGCCTCACATGGTCACAGCCTTGGTAACCTGCTCCCACCCCCCATATATGTCCCTTTGTTTGTTATTTATCGGATGGTTTGTTCTGAAATAGTTTTGGAGATTTTAGAGTTGGATTTTATTTTACTTTTAAACCAGTAAGACAGCAGTATATCCATGTAGAGAATCTATGTTACTATAACCTGAATGGCTGATTTTCTGAAGTCCAAGTAAAAACATCAAAAACAACATCTTGAGGTTGACGAAGTGAGCACAAGATCCCATTTCACATCAACAAGTGTTAAATACATTAATACCTAAGCTGCGACTGAATCATTTATTCCATTACTCATTCTGTATTCCGGATATATATTAACATACCTTAATATCTTTCTTGGAGACACCTCTGGGAGCTAAGCTCATTAAAGCAGAACTATTGTTGTGCAGACAGAAAGAGGTCTGTGCCTTTAATACGTTATTGGTCCCAAGCCAAATGAAATCACCTCTAAAGAAGTCAGTCTCTCTCTGAAGTGTAGATTCCTAATAGCAGATGAACTCTTGTTTCCTTCCAATTAGAACTTTCTTAACTCGAAGATCTAACCCCATAAATTAGGTTAATTAAATTAATATTCTATCTAATTATCCAAAAGGGACATGTGCAAGTAATTATGTTAAAATTGCTGTCTTAACACAGGGATATAGCCATTATTACAATACTTTTAAAGGAAATGGAAAAATGATGGTTGTTGGGAGGATTTCTTTAGGGACACATATTATTAGTCCCCATTTTTTTTTGTTTGCACAAATAGAACAAATGTTTCACCAATCAAGTTTAACATATTATATTTTTATGTTGTAATAAAATGTTGTAATCATTAAATAATATTTAAATATAAAAAGGTAGGTTTGTTAAAACAAACGCAAATAGAATTTTAGCATTAAACTGTGTTTTAATGAATCTGTAATTAATCTGTAAGTAATGTCTAATTATCCTGCTGAGTTTTGATGAAACCAGAGACCCCAGATAATGAAACATATAAAATCAAATATTTATGGTTTAAAATACTTTGCCATTTTCAGTTTACTGATCTTTTTGTCATTTTATCTCATCAGCATGTTTTTCACCCATTTTATTACTATGGTGAAAAAATATACATTTAAACTTCGTTAAGACTTATTAGTGTTTCTTTATTAAACTAATGTTGGCTATTACCGTTAATTCTTTCTAAAACACAAAAACAACCATAAACAAATTTAAAATTACCTGTTATATATATATAGGAGGGAACAAAAAATATGTCTGGATGTTTTTATTTATTTATTCCATATGAGTTGAGAAGTGTTCAGATAAAAATATCATGCACTCTAAATAGAGCAGGTTTGACTTTACTTGATACAATTGTCTAATAATTGTATTTTTTTTTATTTTATTGAGAAAACAAACAATAATGTCTTAAATACTCTACAGACCCAAATAAATTAACTAGAAAGTAATTTAAAAGTCAATTTATGTCAGAAACTCTATCACTTGATCAAACACATAATTTTAAGTACAATTAATCTCACAGGGACTTGATGCTTGAGTATTTATGTTTACTTTGACGATCTTCTGCATGACATGGTATCTAAAATATTACATTAGGCTAGGAAAATAAAATTTAATTAGAGAAATGTGGGCTAAAAGAAAAGTTTATACTACTTTAAAGGTAATTTTTAAATGGTACTTATCTCAGACAAACACACCTAATTTTCAATTGGTGCATATTTTTCTGTTAGAATTGTTAGGAGCTTGAAATGAGATGATGCTGGACACATTAACTTTTCAGGTCCTATTCATTAGTATATATGGAACCTGAAGTCAAAAGAGAACTATAAAAAATCATCCGATTTTTCACTGTAAATATACCATTCAATTATAATAGAACTAAGATATGAGTTTAAATTAAGCTTATTTCACTTGAAACTTTTTACTTTTCCACATTTCTGTTTAATGGTCTGATATAATATTCTAAGTTATTCTAAGGCAAAGGTAATAAAAATAAAGACTTTTAACTTTATGTCTGTATGAAAATCATCTATATAAGGTGTTTCACTTAATAACTGATCTCCTCAACCGTTTCAAAAAGGTCAAACTTTGTGTTTTTCATAGGCTTGTGTTATCTGAGATGTACTTTGTTGTCATATCTGTGAGTAATGGTTTGTGTGATTTTAGGGTGAATAAGTCAGATGTTCTTTCCTTGTAAGGGAAGTAGCTCACTTAAATATTTTCTGTTTTTCAATATGTTTTTTTTCCCACAAAGACATCAAGAACGTTTGATAATCAGACACTTTCTAAAAATATAGATTACTCTTTCATTACAGTAACTGTGTACAAAATATAAAAACAGTGAACAACTAGTAAATTTACCACAGTCTGTCTTTTGTAGTCCTTAGTTCACACAGGTTTTAAATAAAGACTTCTGCTCTAAATAAAAACTTGGATGGGTTTATGAGATGGGTTTTTTTTGTGAGCACAGAGCAGCCAGCTCTGAAGGATCCCTATCCCTTCCACAAAGCTAATTTTGTTCGGCAAACACATTTTTCATCCATATGTTTTATGTCACTGTTATTTCTTGGATGTTTCCATCAAAAATTAATAAAAACAATCTTTAGAATTTTAACAAGTCTACTAAATGCTCAAACGTCTCTGTTCATCCTCTCAATTGATCTTGTCCTCAGCAAACAGGCTCCATCATAGAGTTTTGTCCCTCACAATTTTTTGATTTATCTGGTCAGGTTTAGAACCATCTGGTTTAACCATTAAACATCAGACAGACAGAAAAATCTCACCTTATCATGTTGACTTATGCACTGTGCTCTATCAATGTGTGTGTGTTTGTAATTGTTTTTGCTACTGTGTGAGGACCAGTTTTGAACAAATACTATCCTTGTATGGATGAGAGTCGGAATGAGAGTCAGAAGTCCAGCTAACTGAACGGTTGCTATGTTAGAAATACTCACAGAGCTAGAAAATATTTTATTTCAGTTATCTGTTTAGTTTAGTTTTTGATAAAAATATAGATACAGTCCGCACACTACTATGACACATTATGAACTGTGACTTCACAAGACTAGTGAGACTAATGTAGCGTTGACCCCTCTTAGTCTCGGGATAAGTAGGTGTGACTTCTTTTGTGCTTTTAATGACAACGTAACCCAATTTATTTTCCCTACTAATACACAAGGGTTGACTCAAAATCACACAGACACAATAGTTCCTTCTTTCCCCTCAGCTATTTTATCCTGCCTGCCCCTCACCTTTCTTTTTTAAGAAATCGTTCAAATACATGCTAATGAAGTATTTCTGATACAAGCGCCACTGAATTTCATCTTCCCTTCTGACACAATGTCAGGCTCTCTGTGTGGGTTGTTGCCCACAGTGGAAAGCAAACATATTGATTTCATTCCAATAAGGTTAATTCAAACTGTTTCTTGCCTGATTTTATTGCTAACCGTTGAAGATCTTTTGTAGTTTACAGAACAAATACTCAAGGAGATGCTGTCCAGGAAGCAGAAATCTTTAGCTACATTCACATA
The DNA here is from genome assembly GCA_032876305.1 of Orestias chungarensis. Taxonomy (NCBI): domain Eukaryota; kingdom Metazoa; phylum Chordata; class Actinopteri; order Cyprinodontiformes; family Cyprinodontidae; genus Orestias; species Orestias chungarensis. Next base: position 594,069 of record JAVLVB010000474.1, read on the forward strand.
GCCAGTCTTTATGTTCTATTCTGATTTTGCTGATATCCAGGTTTCTAGAGTTACAGTTCATATGACTTACTGTAAATGCAATAACATAGCACAGAAAAAGAAGGAAGAAATCCCACTGCCACTCAGTGTAAACAGGAGTGACATCATGGTTTTTGAATCAGTTTGGAAGTTCTTAAGCAATCTTTTGTCTCAGGAAGCTAAGACAAAAGAAAGCCAATGTCCAAATTTACCATGTCTGTTACAAATACCAAGGAGAATTGGAAATTTCAGGTAGACACAATGGTTAACTTCGATATCAGGAACCTCTGGGAGAGAGAACAGGGTTAGATGAAAAAACAGAGAGTCATTGATAGTGCTGAGCTCAAGAACACAGAAACTAACCTTTTCAGTTTCCATACAGGAAAACTAAATTTTGGCTCATCAATTGATTTAGCTGGTGGCAGGTGAGTGACATCCTTGTAGGTCTGCAAAGTTGTCAGCGGAGATCCTCTTCGTTGCGTAAGGATGCTCCAGTGCTATCAGAATAGGGGATCTTCTCGTTCACTCACCCAAGGGCCCCAAAGATCTCGATAGTCAGAGGACAGGACTTGAAATGGAATTGCAAAAACAGAATTAGATGAAAGGATCCATGGGTAAGACATTTATTCATAGTCATGCACAGGGGTTGAGCATCAGGAGACAGATTTAGGCTAACAGGTCCAGGGGCGAGGTGTAAGGTAGAATTCGAAAGGCAAAAACAAGTTGTTGCCCACAGCGTAATAAGAGATGTGATAATGGGCAAATCTATGGGGCAAAAATTAGCTTAAAATATGGCCATCCGACAGAGAAGGAGTGCTGGACATTTACTTACACAAAAACTGTCAGTAATCTGGTTCTGTCTGTCTGCCAGAGGCTGGTTATAAAGCTGGCAGGACAGGTGGAATGAATCATGGCTGAGTCAGAAGACGTCCCATGTGGTTCCTTTCTCCAAGAAGTCAAGGCCATCTGACCCGGTGGACTACAGACCAGTCACTCTCACATCTCATGTGATGAAGGTCATGGAGAGACTTTTCCTGGCCCAGCTGAGACCTCAGGTAAGGTTTGTAGACCCCCTAAAATTTGCCTACCAGCCGCACTTAGGAGTTGATGATGCAGTCGTCTTCCTGCTGCAACAAGGCCATGCGCACCTGGATGGTGGAGGAGACTCTTTGAGAATCACATTCTTTGATTTCTCAAGTGCCTTCAATACCATCCAACCCCTGCTACTGGGTGAGAAGCTGCGGAGGATAGGTGTCCACGACTCACTGATCTCCTGGGTTACTGACTACTTGACAGAAATAACTTTACTCGTCATTAAAGATCAAGAATCAAGAATCAGTTTATTTATATAGCGCCAATTTACAACAGATGTCTCAAAGCACTTTACAAGAAAATGAATTAAAATCAAAGATACATAAAAAACAAATCAATTTGAAAAAGTTTCCAATCTAAGGAACCCCAGCAGATTCATGGAGTCATTAACTTGCAGCATTCACTCCTCTGGAATGAGCAGACCGAAACAATGGCTTGTGTTGTCGTGTACTTTACAGCAATCCCTCATACTGAGCATGCATGTAGCGACAGTGGAGAGGAAAAACTCCCCTTTAACAGGAAGAAACCTCCAGCAGAACCAGGCTCAGTACAAGCAGCCGTCTGCCACGACCGACTCGGGTTTGAAGAGACAGAAAACTAAATTAGAAGCACAGGATACTGAAAAAAAAGAGTTCATAGTAGCAGTTGTAGAACGTCACTGGAAGCATCTCAGCCCAATTTCTCATCAAAGAAGCTGTCTCAGGTAACAGAACGCCAGACCAGGTTTGGCTACTATGGAGAGAAGAACACTAAGAGAAAACAAAAGGTTAACAAGGTTGAAATAACCGTAAATAAGCAGATTGGACAAAGGAAGAAAGTAGCAGAGAGAGAAGTGGTCAGATTGTTCTCCAGCAGTCTAAGCCTATAGCAGCATAACTATGATAAAACTTAAATAACTTAACCCTACAGAGTGAGACATGAAGAAGGTAGAGAAAAGGAGAAAAGTCTGTCAAGACTGAGTTCCTCCCCAACCGGATTAGGCTGTCTTCTCTACCTCTTTTTAACTTTAAACTTTATCGAAAAGGAAGGTTTTAAGTCTAGATTTGAAACTAGACAGGGTGTCTGCCTCACAGACTAAAGCTTGAAGCTGGTTCCACAGGAGAGGGGCCTGATAACTAAAAGATCTGCCTTCCATTGTGCTTTTAGAGATTATAGGAACCACCAGTAAACCTGCAGTCTGAGAGCGAATTGATCTGTTAAGGACATAAGAAATAGTCAGATCTGTAATATATGAAGGAGCTTTATTAGTGAGGGCTTTATACGTCAAAAGAAGAATCTTGAAATCTATTCTAAGTTTGACAGGGATCCAATGAAGGGAAGCTAAAATTGGCGAGATATGATCTCTCTTTTTAAGTTTCATCAGAACTCTTGCTGCAGCGTTCTAACTGAACAACTGAAGGCTTTTAATTGCATTTTGTGAACTTCCTGCTAATAAAGAGTTACAATAGTCCAGCCTATATGTAACAAATGCATGGACTAGTTTTTCAGCATCTGCCCTAGAGAGAATATTTCTAGTTTTTGCTATATTCCTAAGGTGAAAGAAGGAAATCTTATAGACCAAGGTTCTTTACACTGTCAAGAATCAAGAATCAGTTTATTTATATAGCGCCAATTTACAACAGATTTCGTCTCAAGGCACTTTACAAGAAAATCAATTAAAATCAACGATACATCATAAACAAATCAATTTGAAAAAGTTTCCAATCTAAGGAACCCCAGCAGATTCATGGAGTCATTGACTTGCAGCATTCACTCCTCTGGAATCAGCAGACCAAAACAATGGCTTGTGTTGTCGTTGACTTTACAGCAATCCCTCATACTGAGCATGCATGTAGCGACAGTGGAGAGGAAATATATTAAATAGCTACCTTAAGAGCCTCTGGTACATAGCCATTCACTAATGACAAATTAATCATTTCCAAAATGAGGGTAATAATAATAGGAAATACTTCTTTAAACAATTTTGTCGTGATTGGATCCAAAATACAAGTTGAAGGCTTAGATGAAGAAAATATTTTTGAAAGCTCAGAAGGCTCAACTGGAACTAAACACTTCAAACAGAGATCAGGCTCCAGCGCCACATTCAGTACCTCATTGCTTACTGAGGTAGTAGTTATGTTTGGTAGGATGCAATCAATTTTAGTTTTAATTGATTCAATTTTATCAATAAAGAATTCCATAAAGTCATTACAGTTAATAGCTGGGGGAATGGATGATATAACAGAGTTTTAATATCTCGTAAGTTTCCCAACTGTATTAAAAAGAAACCTAGGATTGTTCTTATTCTCCTCTATTAATAATGTACATTATGCAGATCTAGCTTGGCGCAGGGTCCTTTTATACAGAAGCACCCTGTTTTTCCAGGATAAATAGGACTCCTCTAAAAGCAAAAACCTCCATTTCTTCTCCAATTTCCTGGTGTTTCACTTCAAGGTACGAAGTTCTGAGTTAAACCAGGGGGCCAACCTCCTATGAGTAATCACAGATGAAATATTTATCTTGCACATAAAAAAAAAAAATCTACATTTCAAAAAAATGTCTTTTTTTATTTAATTTATATTTGGTTTTTTTTGTCTTAATCAAGGTCATTGGATGAGTAGGAAGGCCACCCACCACTGCCCAAAACCCAAATCTTCAAAAATACATCTTCATCAACTCCTGTCTCCAACTTCTGCATTTGTGTCCACATTAACACCAATCCATGACATTTAGAATTGTTGTAAAAATGTTGAATATGTGGAAAATTTGGGGACTAATTTGCCTGCTGTGTATATGTACCCCTTAGTTATTAAAATCAACCTTAGAACCTTTTTATTCTAATCTGTGCAGAAAATAAGGACACTTTGATTAACGCATTTAACATCAACAACATCTTGCAAGTCAAGTTGGATTTTTTAGACAAATATTGTCTTCCTAATCTGTTCATCAACATATGTACTCCACAACTGTAGGTTTTGCGAATTAAACAGTTTGAGGCAATTTCAGAAGCCTCTACAAGTGGTGCATTGAAAAAAAACACACTAGGATTTTATGATTTAATTTGGAAATATCAACTTTGGTACCCTAAAATAAAACCAGTTTTAGTCATTTTTATTGTAGATTTAGAATTGCCTTTCATTTGTAAACCTACTGTTAAAAAGTTCATTCTGAAGTAGAAAGTACACAACTTATCTGTCTATGAAAACTTCAAAAAGTACTGTCTATCAAACATGTCAGTTTCAGTGTCATTATAAATCTGTGTCATTACTGTTGTCACCATAGCAGCATG
>JAVLVB010000474.1:621139-643678 GCA_032876305.1 Orestias chungarensis
GTTGTCGTTGACTTTACAGCAATCCCTCATACTGAGCATGCATGTAGCGACAGTGGAGAGGAAAAACTCCCCTTTAACAGGAAGAAACCTCCAGCAGAACCAGGCTCAGTACAAGCAGCCATCTGCCACGACCGACTGGGGGTTTGAAAAGACAGAAAGCTAAATTAGATTAGAAGCACAGGATACTGAAATAATAGAGATTATAGCAGCAGTTGTAGAACGTCACTGGAAGCATCTCAGCCCATGTTCTCATCCAAGAAGCTGTCTCAGCTAACAGAACGCCAGGCCAGGTGTGGTTACTGTGGAGAGAAGAACACTAAGAGAAAACAAAAGGTCACACATGTTAATATTTACGTGGCATTGATGCTTTAGTGCAACTTTGTTTTTTTTTTATGTTTTTTGAAGTCATCAATTACGTTTAGATTTTTTAGGGAGCACAATCATATCACCACTGTAAGACAAAAATTGTCTTTGATAGTTAGAATTTTTCCTTTCTTCCTTCATAACCTGAGGTTTCACTAACCTGTTCACTGTTGAGAGTTCTACAACTGCTCCAAGGCTTTCTCCTACATTTTACAATGTAACTATTAAGAAATTCATTGTTGGGCCTCCAGCCATGAAGGACTGACCTAGAGGGGAACAAAAAGATCCCACAATGCACAGTATAAACCCACTTTCAGCTTTGAAAGGATGAGGAGAAGTTTTGCTTTGGAAATATCTAACATGTTGGCAAAAACACAAAGGAGCCCAAATAAACTTGTCTCTAAGTCAGACTCTGCCTTCCCCGCAACTCCACGCTTGCTCCCTTATGGAGATGACAGGAGCCTCAAGTGAGTTGTCAATCCCTTATCGATGTCTTGGTAAAGAATGACTTCAATAGGGGGTGTGCCTAGGAAGAGATATGTGAATCAAATTACCTATTTTGTATTTGTTTTGTTGTGTTGTTGAGGATTTAAACCTTTAAATTGCTGGGGTTCAAACACATGAATAAAGAATGAAGAATCAGTTTATTTCTATAGCGCCAATTTACAACAGGTGTCGCCTCAAGGCACTTCACAGAAAATCTAGTGGAGAGGAAAAACTCCTCTTTAACATGAAGAAACCTCCAGCAGAACCAGGCTCAGTACAAGCAGCCATCTGCAACGACCGACTGGAGGTTTGAAAAGACAGAAAGCTAAATTAGAAGCACAGGATACTGAAATAAAAGAGTTTATAGCAGCAGTTGTAGAACGTCACTGGAAGAATCTCAGCCCATGTTCTTATCCAAGAAGCTGTCTCAGCTAACAGAACGCCAGGCCAGGTGTGGTTACTATGGAGAGAAGAACACTAAGAGAAAACAAAAGGTTAACAAGGTTGAAATAACGGTAACTAAGTAGATTGGACAAAGGAAGAAAGTAGCAGAGAGAGAAGTGTTCAGATTGTCCTCCAGCAGTCTAAGCCTATAGCAGCAGAACTATAGAAAAACTTAAATAACTTAACCCTATAGAGTGAGACACGAAGAAGGTAGTGCAAAGGAGAACCGTCTGTCAAGACTGAGTTCCTCCCCATGACTAGGTATGTTATTGATAGGGGTTTAATAAGGTGATTGACTTGTAAAGGGTTTAATTAATGGAAAGTTAGGGTATTTTTCTTCTTCACAAAGCCTGTATAAAATAATCCTACAATTGCCGGCACACACAAATGGTTAATGTGGTTTTTAATGATGCTTAAAGGAGAAAACTTAAAAAGCAGAAACTATCTTTTTTATGTCCGATTAACCCACCATCTTAAAATGGAGTCTTAAATTGTTCACATTCTTATTTATCTCTATTTAGGCAATTTATGTAATGAATCATTACTTTCTCAAAATAATGTCTTGTCGTAAAGACTGCTTTGCATTGGAATTGGTTGTCGAAACACCAGTTGTTCCTAATCTGGTTTTACACTAGTACATTTCTTTGTGTTTAGTTTAGTTTAGTTTATTAGTTATAGCTAATTTTTCTTAATTTCCAAAATTCTTCAATGCTAACCTTGTTGTTTGGACTTGTGAATGTTTTTCCACTGATGGAACGGAATTCAGGTTGGTAACCATAAAATATCCGGTACCTAAGCAAATAAAGTTTTCTTATAATAAAGCCATTATTAAAAAATATACAAAAAAGTCTGATTTTAGAAACTGATATATCTTCTTTTTTCTGTAATAATAGATAAAATAGCACTCTAAATCACTACGAGGCAACAGAGCAGTGATGTGAATCAGAGTAATTCTGTTAATGATTCGCAGTCAGAGTCGGATGCAGACTGTGAGGAATTTGATGATGATGTGTTGGTTCAATTTGTCTTTTAAATGGTTGTAGGGGAGGGTGTGTGGCATAATAGCTGTTGCAGGCAATGATATGGCTACTGTCAGATCCAAGTTGAGGATTGGGTAGTACAGCGTAGCCTGCATGCCAGGTCCGTAATGCCACACGGACAGGAATCAGGACTACACCCTCACAGAGAACCCTGTAAAACAGAGCAGGAGAAAGAAAGAGTGCTAAGAATAAGCAGATTATCTTTCATCCCATGGTTGTGGGTGATCCACCGCAACCGCATCCATAAAGACAGTAAAAAAGAAGTTTAAAGGAGAGAGTATGTCGGCTTTCTTGTTTTTATAAAGTGGATGTTAGCTTCAGGTGAAGAAACAGTGAAATGAAGGGAGAAGGATCAAAATAGAAGCTTGGCTTTGAGAGAGTTTTATGTAAAACACCCATCTTCTACAATAGGAATATAGGTGGAGTTGACCTGTAGAACAGCAAGCAGGTCCAGTACCTGGGATTAGTTTTTCTGTGGGTGGGGTAAAACAGTTTTACCTAGAGTTTCTGGACCTGGTTGCTATACTTTGTGGAAGTTCAGATTCTTTCCTAAAAGCCACATTAAGCAGACACGTGCAAACACTGCCCCCTGATGGACAAAGAAAGGGATAGCACACACTAATACCAGGCAAATAATTGCTACCTTCTTAACGGTGAATGTTTTTAGAGCAGCTATATTATTGTGGCTACTTATATTTTGTGAACAAAGGACAAAGGAATTCTTTGTTGTGATCCTTGTATTATGTTTTAAATACTTGTTCTCACATAAATTACCTTGATTTTCTTGTGTAAACTTTCATGAAATTGTGATTTTGCTTTATATATACATACGTTTTAGACAGTTAGATTTTACTTATTGCGTGACCTAAGGTCCAATATGCAACGTCAATGAGTCCAAAAAAAGTACATTTTAATTTACAAAGTTAAGATTGTAAAAAAAATGTTTGAAAATAATATAACTACATTGTTAAAAACCATTAATATTTTTAGATAAACAAAAAAAGTGGTTGATTTAAATAAGCTGTAACGTTACATCAACAGTTTTTCTTTATCTGCTTCATATTCTGGATATAAGCTTTTTTAAAATAAATAACCTATCTTGCCATCTGTCTCTTTCACTCTTGCATCTCTCTGACGTCGTCTGGCAAAACAACTGTTTAATTGCAACCTTGGTCTTGGTAACAGAAATAAGAGTCTGGGAAAGGAAACTTAAGCAAACAAACACATCGACATTAAAATCGTTGTGTTTTTCACAAAAGGAGAGGAAACGTTTGATGTGCAGCAAAGTATGGCTGTCGTCTTTTTCTTCTTTTATTTTGGTACGTGCTTGCTTAACCTAGTTAATGTAAAGATTCAGTACTTTTTCCTAATTTTAATGTTCAAAACCAAGATTGCGGGGGGATGGATGAAATGAAAATCAAAAGGAGGGATACAAGTAAGGAAGGAAAAAGGGTCTTAATTTTTTTTAAAGAATATACAATATGTTGCACGATGTTAATATTTGTAACTGAATAGCAATGAAATAAATCTATGGAATGTTATTATCTTTACAGTGTTCCATGTTTAGAACTCCACACACAACGCTCAAATGTTTTAATAATATATTTTTATATCCTGGATTGTATATATATGGCTCATCCACTACAACATAAGATTCCTCCTAAAATCCTGTAATCTGCTGATGTACAAACCCGTCTCAGTGGTTTCCAGACCCAAACATTCCCCTCCATTATTTCCTTCATTCAACTTTGTTTTCAGCACTGCTATACATTTCTTAAGCAAAATCTTTGAAGACATTTAGATGTTAAAAGCCCATGATAAAAAGTTATTTTTATATGTCTTGCTCCATTAAGGTTAAGTGAGGAAAATTTAAAGCTACTCATAGCAACAGAAAAGAGAAAGTGCAGAGAAAATGCAGGATCTTATGTTTTATTTAGCTTTCTGGCATATCATTTCAGTTAAATGTTCATTTTCTGCATTACTTTTCAAACTTTGTACTTGTGTCCCTTAAGCCATTAGAAGTGCTTTGACTCATTAAACACTTAGCTGAATCAAAAAAAATCATTAACAACAACTGCCTTTTTCTTTAGTTACTACCAAAAAATATGTACTCACTTCAAGTCTGTATCCATCAGTTACTTGACCAACAGCAATAGACAGACTGCAATGTTACACTTTGATTAATTTGACTCCCTTTTCTCTCATCTAATAATTAATAAAGCTCCTTACCCTGCTTTAAACAAAAACTCCTCCTACATGGTCTGCTGATGTTCCTTCATCCATATTTTTGGTAGCCTCCAGTACTTCATCCCATTGTTTGACCATTTTTAGGACAATAAAAAACTAAATACTCTTCCAGGCTACAACCCAAGCACTTAGTGTTGATGGAAAAACAGTGTAATCAAATCCATTTACTTTAAATTTGAACCTGGCCTGAGGGGAGTGACAATGATGTGACAATTACTTTGGCAATAGATCATCGAGATGGGGAATAAGACAAGAAGATCCTGGATCTGGGCTCACAAGAGGGAAAACAGCGGTGGGTGTTTTTCTCCTGACAATTCTCCACTAAACTATAATATTCATCTAGTCAATAGGAACCAAAATCATTACCACCATATTGTTCACCTTGGAAACTGCCTTCAAGCTTTTTACATCCAAAAAGTTCCCCTACAGCCAAACCAAAATCCTTAACTAAAAAATCCAGGGCATCCAGCAATGGTATCATAATAACATGCTTTTGTGCCAAAATTTAGTTTTGGTTTGGCACTCAATGTTTATAAATAAAACCAATAATAACAAAACCTGCAATTTAGATCAATATTTCCCAGAAGTCCTTGGTGATTCACACAAGAACTGGATATGTTCACGTATGAGAGGGAGACAGTTTGCTAAAGAAATACTAAGGCATGCAATAGAGTCAAATTGCATTTAATCAAACTGGGCTCTTTAAAAGTTGACAAAGATTAATGATTTTCAGTTTGGTGGAAATCAGATAATGCATCTATGATTTAGAGACAATCATTTCCAAATGGCTTGGTAGTGAAATCCAAGTATGTGGAATCTAGATGCAAATATTTAACAATAGCTGACTTCCCAACGGCGCCACTGCAACACACTCCAGTGAAAACCGTGTGTTTAAAAACAAGTAAGAGCAACTGTGGTTGGAGTAATTTGCCCTTTATCTGTACAGTAAGTATTTTGCAAGTATGTGGGCAGACAACGCCCCCTTGAAATGCTTAAAAACCTATGATTTAACCATTTATCTTTGACTGCCCACTGACTAAATTGCAAGCCAATGGGTAAAAATTATTAAAAATTACAAACTTTAAACTGTTAAAGTTAAAAGTGTGTAAAATGCAAAATTGGTCCAAAACAGCTGGATTCCTTTACATTTTAGGACGTAAATCCAAGAACGTCTTTTTCTATTTTTTTCTTGATTTAAAGGAATCTACAAATATTGCTAATTTCATATAAAACGGTAGCTTGAGTGACAAATAACTGTTGCTCATCTGGTAGGTCCTTTGTGTGCTTCCTAATTAGAAAATCCTAGACATATATAAAGTTTTGGGAAACTATATCAGGATTTGAAGGCTGCTACTCTCAACTTTTCTGTATCTGTCTGCATCAGGCTAAGCTAATAAACTTCAATCCAATCATGCATACAGGAGTTGGACAATAAAACTGAAACACCTGTTATTTTAGTGTTGCAGGTTTCATGGGTAAATTGGACCAGCCTGGTGGGCAATCTTAATTAATTGCCCATTGCACCAGTAAGAGCAGGGTGTGAAGGTCCAATTAGCAGGGTTAGAGCACAGTTTTGCTCAACATATTGCAATGCACACAACAGTATGGGTGACATACCAGATTTCAAAAGAGGACAAATTCTTGGAGCACATCTTGATGGTGCATCTGTGACCAAGACAGCAAGTCTTTGTGATGTACCAAGAGCCACGGTATCCAAAGTAATGTCAGCATACCACAGAGAAGGACAAACCACTTCCAACAGGATCAACTGTGGATGCAAGAGCAGGCTGTCTGAAAGGGATATCCTGTACTAACCAGGATTGTATCCAAAAAACATAAAACCACGGCTTCCCAAATCACGGCAGAATTAAATGTGCGCCCCATTCTACTGTTTCCACCAGAACTGTCCATCGGGAGCTCCACAGGGTCAATATACACGGCCGGGAAGCTATAGACAAAGCTTTGGTCACTTGTGCCAATGCCAAACGTTGGTTTCAATAGTGCAAGGAGCGCAAATCTTGGGGTGTGGACAATGTGAAACTTGTATTGTCCTCTTATGAGTCCACCTTTCCCTTTTTCCCTACATCTGGGAGAGATGCTGTGGGAAAAAGCCAAAAAGAAGCGTACCTCCTTGACTGTTGCATGCCCGGAGTGAAGAATGCGGGTGGGTCAGTGATGGTTTGGGCTGCCATATCATGACATTCCCTTGGCCCAATACTTGTGCTAGATGGGTGCATCATTGCCAAGGACTACTGAACCATTCTGTAGGACCATGTGCTTCTAATGGTTTGATAATTGTATCCTGAAAGTGCCGTGTATCAGAATGACAATGCACCAATACACACAGCAAGAGAATAAGCAGTAAAGATCTAAATATTATTGAGCCACTTTGGGGTGTTTTGGAGAAGCTAGTCAGGAAATGTTTTTCTCCACCAGCATCACGTTGCGACCTGGCCACTATCCTGCTAGAAGAATGGCTTAAAATCCCACTGACCACTGTGCGGGACTTGTATATGTCATTCCCAAGACGAATTGATGCTGTATTAGCCTCAAAAGTAGGCCCTACACCATACTAATAAACCGAGTGAGTGATATCTATAACACCAGTACAGCTACAATTAGTTCCTGCTCCACCACACCTGAATCAAGTGATGAATTACGTCTGGTCACAAGCTGAAAAGTCAGGTCAACGAGAGCACGTAAAAATAAATGAAAGTAACTCTCCAGCCCTAGAGTTGGAGAAACTTACTTTAAATAGTAAAAAAAAACAGGATCTACTGCATTCAGTGATTCATCTATTCACACACTGCTGATGATAAAGTTCTAGTATAGAAATAGTATAGTAGTTGTAGTAAATAGTAAAAGTGGTTCTTTATTTTAAAGCTTGTTTTGTATTTTACTTTCTTGTTTTTTGTGCATTTTACATATTTTACAATAACTTGTTTGGTCATTTATTTTTGCACAATTGAATTATTTTGTCATGTAATCTGATTTCAATGAGAAACGGTTTCAATTAGATGAATATTTTAATCAATGAATTATAAATAAAAGTTCTCAGACTACAAACACCATCAACTAAGTTTGCATGAAAGCAAAAATTATAATTATGTCTTTCACAAAAGTTAAGCGTTCATCCCAGGTCTTCAATCAAAACATACACAGCAACATATTTTACTTTTTTATAATAGGTATTTTTACTTCTGTTAAGGTTTTGGTACGTTATGAAACACTGTGGCCATACTCTCATGTTAGGTAACTAAACTTGTGGGGGAAAGTAAAAAAAGTCGTTTCTGCACCAGAAGTCGTTGAAACTGACTTATGGGGCTGAGATGTTTGGAGCTACATGAACCACGTGACCACCTATCGGCGAGTTCAAAGAGTTCAAAAACACTTGTCCCCCCCACCTTTGAAATCTAAATTTTGTCCATGGTCGGCAGGTCTAGAGTGTAATCAACTTATGCTTCTGGTTGACTGGAGTCAACACACTCAAGAAAAAACCTGAACAAAAGTATTAAAACACAAAAGAACAAAAGGTCTGGCTTTTAAAAGAGCAACAAATCAAGGCCCTGCAGGAGAGTCGTGAACATGACATCTAGGGCAAATCTCCTTGGTGCGTAAGCTGTCAAAAGAAGTAGTTTGTCCTTTTTGTTCCTCCTCAACGTTGCAGTAATTATGGGTATTTTTCACGAAAAGGGAAGCAGCATCATTAGTTCTATTGGAGCTGAAGAATCATCAGAAAGGACTCTTCAGAATGTTATGCAGATTAGAGAGACGTCTGGGCTTATCTCAACAGAAAATGCTTAAATTGTTTGTGACACTCTACAGAGTTGCTGCTTCACCAAGGTCAACAGCTGAATAAATGTCCTTATCAGACTAATTCTTTGGCTGATATCCTGTCCAAATATGCCCTTTCTGACTTGTCATCCTTATTCGTTGATGCTTTAACCCTTTAACTTTAACATATTTTTCTTAGCTATGTTTGGCATTCAGGAAGCAATTTAACAGTGAAAAAAAGGCAGCAACTTCAAACTTCACATAACCATACAAAATGACTCTGGTAGAGTTTGACCATCATTCCATTTACATTTACATTTATGCATTTAGCAGATGCTTTTATCCAAAGCAACTTACTAAAAGAGGGTTTAACATTGAACTACGACACAACTTACTCAGTTACCTGCAGTATGCTAGGAGAGGATTTAATATTAATGATAACACTCATTTAGGTAAACACAGAAGGCCCAAGTACCATTCACTGAGTGCTACATAATATCAGGGGGGGGGGGGTAATAAGTGCATTTAGATCTTTCAGGGAAAGAGATACTCTTGGAAGAGCTGAGTCTTCAAGGATTTCTTGAAGGTGGAAAGATAATCTGATGCTCCCTCTGCTTACAGTAGAAACCAGAATGTAATGGATCCTAGAAATGCAAATAAAAGAAGGCCCAGACACTTTTTCCTCAGACCAAGCTTCTCTTGTTTTAGGTCAGTTAGCATTAGCTTAATTATTTCTGTCTGCCAAACGTCACAACATTGAGAGAAAGCACGAGTCAGATGTTTTTTTTTTCCAAAATGTCTTTAAATTCAGACATTTACATCCCTTTCCTTATTAATTGGTTGTATTGCAGTATGAATTAGGTACACATTGACACAATTGTTTTCTGGACTTCTGGCCCATTTAAGGTAGTTATTTAAGCTGTTTCTGCAGTTATGCTGCTATAGGCTTAGACTGCTGGAGGACAACCTTACCACTTCTAATTCTGCTACTTTTGGCTTTTGTCCAGTGTGCTTTAGTTGCTGTTATCTGAACATTGTTAACAGTGTTTTCTCTTCGTGTTCCATAGTAGCTGCTGAACACTTGGTCTGGTGTTCTGTTAGCTGAGACAGCCTCTTGAACGAGGACATCTGGTGGTGCTCTTTAATTAAAACCATGCACAACATGTGAAGTTAGGTGAGTCACTTCAAAACCCGCAAAAATATATGTGGATTTGAAATCTGGTGGAACAAACTAAAAAAGTGATTCCCTTGTTTTTACAAGGATTGTTTTGTCTATTTGCTGCATTTTACCTTTCAGAGTTTTTATCATGCAAGTGTTTGTCAGCCAGTTTACACAGACAACTCAGTCATGTAAAGGGTTCCAGATGAAACGACTAGCTCTGATCCTCCTGCTATAGAGAAACATTTCAGTTACAGTAATAGCACTACTAGGCTAATACCTAAGATTACACCTCAACACTACAAACATCAGTGCAAAGGATGCTCCATACATATGGTGGACCCTTTTTAAATTCAATTGAATATTCAGAAAATGGTGGTAACATTTGGCTTTTACATCCATTGCAACATGAAGTAGATATTCTTAATAAATCCAAGGACTGACCGCTATCAAAAGTTTGATGAATATAGTATTCAGCATAGATTAGATTAAAGACAGTTTAATCAAATCTTCCCTGTTAAATTTAAACTTCCCTAATTTCGTTTTTTTTTGTTTGTTTCATTTTAGATGGCTGGAAAAAGTTATCTGGTAAACCTAAAGAAAATATCTGTTTACTTACCAGAACTGCTCCCAGTATCTCCTATAAATGAATTATTTAAATCTAATACACTTCATCAATTTGTTTTTAACCTGTTAAACTCTATTTCCTAATTATTTGTTTTACATCATCTGTTTTTAGAGTGGATATAATCCTTTAAATTTAATAAAACATCTTTAATGGTCCCTGCCCACTGTGGGGCCATTAAAGATGTTTTATGTTTATGAAATAAAATGAAGCTGAAGTACCTTCAGACATCAAATCTTTCAAAAATCCTAGATGCAGTTCATTATTAGGCCACACAATGGAGCACATTGCTCTATTTGAATGATGATGAAATGCACATTATTCAGCAAATATACCGTATCACCGAATTAGATGCTTCATTAATTTAAAAGATATACAGCTGAAGAACAAGCTAGATGGTTTGACTAAAAGATGCCAGACCTCAGATTCTAAATGATTAATGCAAAGTAAAATCTAAAAGTCCAATCAATACAGAAATCAACAGGACATATATAACAACTTTACTGAAACTAGTGGAAAAAGTGTAAGAAATGTTAACTATGGACAGAATCACAATTAGTAAAAAAATGCTTGAAAATTTGCCTGTTAACAGTTAGCAGTAAGTATTTAAACCTTACTTGGTCTCAACCGTAAAGATCTTTCACTGTAATGTTTGAGGCCTCTCAACACATCCAGAATGCCCCATAGACAGTTTTGTATCAGTTTCAAACCTGATATAGAAAATATAGAGAAATCACATCCAGTCATGTTTTCAAAAACATTGACAGTGAACTTTTTCATTGTTATTATTTTTTCCATGATCTAGTGATGGAGGTCAAGAAGAGTATTTCACTTCAGACCCAGTTTAACCAACAGGCGCAACCATAACCAAGTAGGAGTGGTAAAATAAGCCATAAACCGACTAATCTAACCTAGTTCCTACATACAACTTGGAGTTATGAAGAAATTGCATGACTCCTTGCCAAACTGAGACACACACTATTAATCCATTATATATTCTAAGGGAAAACAGAGTAAATCACAAGGCAAGAATGTGGTATATTTATAGTTGGGTCAAAGTTAGCAAATTGAAAGATGGGCATGAAAATGAGCTTTTGAGACTAACTATCCAAGAAATTTGTTTATTATCAGAATCAATTTTAAATGCATCCATTAAACTAGAACCCGTTGTCATTTGACAGCAAATCAGTGACCCCTCCCCCTCTTCTCTTGCCTTTGTTACCATCAAAAAAGATGACTTCAAGGAAGTCTGCAAATTCTTGTGTGTCCCCATAACACCAAGGCCATTATGAGAAAGAAAACATTTTTAAGGTTATCAGATCGCAGTTTGGTTTAAACGTTGTAGAGCTGTTTTTTCAGTGATCCCAGTCCAGTTCGCTGCCTCTCTTCCTTTATAAACCTGTTATCAGGATCTTCCGTGTCTGTCATTCACTGTGATATTAACCTTCTGAGCTGGAATCTCTCTGAGAATCAAGGAGACAGACAGCAGCCGTATTGGTTTCAGTCATCTTGTTTAAATGAAGCATGACGTTAGTGTGAAAGACCTTTCACCTGTTGAGTAGGATGTCAAAGGCATTCTCCATGGTTGGTAATAGAATACTTTTTGGTTCTTATCCAGCGGCCTTTAGTTCTAACTCTGAGTGAGAAGGGAAAATTCCTAATCCATAACTCATTGAAAAGCAGGTTATACAAAGGAAGTTCTTTTCTAAAGTCCTTCACCTAGTGCTGATTTACAATAACTACAATGGTAGGAACAAAAGAAGTATGTGGCTGTTCATGGATTGCGAAGCAAGGAATGGGAAGTGGTATGAGATAGATAGCACTTTTTTTCTAGTCATACAGATCAGTAGTAAAGTGTGTTTCTAGCAGTTATTACCAGAAACACTCATTCAATGTCTGTCTCGTCTTTTTTTCATTATCACGTAAAATGTTCATGTTCATTCATTAAGACTGAAAAAGGCGTCATTATTGTCTCTGATACTTTATTTCTTAGGGTATATTTAGCCGTGATTTGATTTATGTACAGAAGGTCAATTGTTTTGTAGAATTCCATGCCTTATGTTTAATAAGGCACATAACTTTTAAAAGGAAAACTCACTAGTTCCACATGAATCTTTATGAAACTATGCATTTATTCCTAAACTAATTTTCTCAGTGAATGCATCACACACCAATCAACGTACATTCAAACATCGTGTTTTAGCACCTGTTTTAAAGATTTATGTTTCACACACTATATTCAAAGCAATGCTTGCCCATGTTATGTACTGAAAGTTGAATGGCATAGTAAAGATGAATGCGTATTGTTTTCCTTGAATCCTTTCAGCTGTTCAGTCTGATGCCAACCCAATCAGTTTTGTCCTGCGACATGAGCTGGTAAGTGTCTGTGCATGTGTTCATACTGCTCAAGTAACAGCTTGTGCCTGGACATGCTTCTAATTCCTTCAGCCACGGGGGTCCAGCGATGTTCAGTCTGCTCTAAAAGTATCCTAATCAACAGGTAGTTGATCTCTTTTAAATCCCTTGCATAGAAGCAGACACTTTGAAACTTTGCTTATCCTAGTACAAACAGGTGTCTTAACGAAATGCCAAACACAATAAAGACAATAGTGATGACTAAATCATCAATCTACTGGACATTAGGAGGCGATTTCCAAAAGAGTCCATTCTTTTAGAGTGAGAGCTGAAAGCAAGCAAATACATTAGCCGGTATAACTCAAGTTATTACGACTTAGAAGAAAGTTTGAAGAAAGGCTGGACCTGCATTTTTAAATTACTTTTAAACAGCTGGAATGTTGCATCATTCAAAGCATTTTAAGTAGAATAAACACATATTGACAAATTCGACACTTAGATGAATTTGTATATTTTCTGTGTGCGTGTGTGTGTGTGTGTGTGTGTGTGTGTGTGTGTGTGTGTGTGTGTGTGTGTGTGTGTGTGTGTGTGTGTGTGTGTGTGTGTGTGTGTGGAAGAGGGGGGGTAGTTGTATTTATGTGACCTGCCTGTTTTGCATTGAGCACACATATCCAGAGCCCATGATTCTCTGTCTACTTTCTAAATAGATTACCAGTGTTATCTTTAGTCTTCAAATTCAAATCAGCCACTGCAGGACAATACCAAATGTCATGCCTCACCCCTTGTAAAATCATTAGTACACACCCAATGTAGTTATTTTATTGTTTTTCTGGCAAATGCTTTAATTCTACCTCCTACCTCCTCCTCATTTTAAAATATTTTGAAGCTTCCTTTCTCCCTAAAATTGTGCTGATAAAGATGTACAGGAAATATGTAAAAAATAACCTCACCACCTGAAAAAATAGCAAAGAACTGGAAGGGTAGGACTTTTCCTGACCATAGCCGTGTTCTTAAAGAGTTATTAAGCATATAATATCATTTAAACATTGAAAAAATATACCAAGAGATTCACTTTGCCTCATGTTTGAGGAATCATTTAATCTGTCCTGGCAACTGTTTGAGAGTGCCTGAACACTTGCTTCTGGAATGTGCCTCCCATTTATCCAAAGCTTCATTTGGAGCTTCAGTCCCCAGCGTAATACAGAGGACAATATCAACGCGTCATGTACAGCTATGATGCAAATGCACTTTCTCCTGTTTTTTGTATACCAACAGTAATTTCATAACAAGGAAGAAAACATAATTACTAGATTTTGAAATAACACATCCTGTCAAAAAATATACATAAAGTAACACTCACAAAGGCACAAACACATTTTTATGTTTTTGTTGTTTCTTACATCTTCTACTTTAGGTCATTGCCAAAAATCACTAACCAAATGCACTAAACGCTGACAACATTTTTATACCTAACAACAGAGACCAAAAACAAGCGCTCCCAGCTGTCTTCCTGCCTGGAAGTGTGCTGTGAGGTTGAGATGCTGATTGGTGGGAGAAGCGGTACAGGGTTTCCATTAAAAGCATGTGCTCAGAGTTCACTTGCTGGACTGATCCAACTTACCACATCTTCCTGCCAGCTCTTGGTTGAATCCAACACCTTTAGTGTCTCTGTTTCTATGTACCTTTGATAACGGTGTCACACTATAACCTGCAAACTGGAACAGTGGGTTTTTGTGGAAATAAGGATTTTTACAACACAGATATGCATCTTTGTAAGCTCCTGATTTTTCTCACATGGATTTTCTGTGCATATTCTGGTAAGACAGTTTCATATGTCTGGCTAATTTAGTATAGTTATGAATTTTACAATTAGCTTTGAGAACTGAATTTGGAGAATTCTTAAATATAACTGCATTCAAAGCAAACCTCTCTTCGTACCAGGATTTTAAATTGCATGAGTTGATTTGTCGTAAAAATTATTTTCTACAATTATAACTCAATGTATGACTTATTTTATAGGTCAAGGACATGCTTATTATAATGTATGTGCAACATAAACAAATTGATTTTCATAACACGTCATATACAAGACCGTTCAAGGTGCTTTACATAAGGATTAAAAACTTTTTTTAAACATAAACACATGCATGATGTAACTTAAGTGTCAGTCAGACATAGATGCACTGAAACTTTCCCTAAACGTAAAAGTATCAAGTTGTTGCTAAAAAAAAGCAGAATTTTGTGTTAACAATATGGACTTGTCTTTACAAAAAGGTATAACTTATAAAATATTGCAATTTTACTCTTTTGACAAAATGTTTAAGAAAAATCCATAAAGCCACCCATGTTTATAAGTACACATGGTAAAAATTGTGGAAGAACGTTTTCAGAGAGTTGTTCATCCACACAGGAACATAGTTAAGTGGTGCTAATAATGGAGAATTGGGCATGCAGAAATGTCCTCCACAAGGTTAGCAGTAAAAGAAATGGGTGAAGAAAAGACGAGTGGAGTGTTTGCTAGAATGTTTTGCTGAATAAACTCAATCATTAAACCACAACTCTTATTGTTATGCATGACGGGTTCGGGTTTAGTTGGGCTAATAAGTCTGTTTTGCCACAAAAGATCTGTTCTGATTGCTGTTTTGTCCGAGGACACATGATTGTTATTGTTTATGTACTAACCTTGCAGATAAATTGACACTCTGGCTCTTAAAGCTTAACCACGTTTTGGGCTACAGATATCTCTTACATTTTTCCTTTTAAACATGTGGTTTGGGATTCCAATACCTTAAAGCTTAGTGTTTTCTTTGTGTTCGTTTCATTAAGTTGGAATATTGTCTCACCCTAAGAACACAATGATTCATTCAAAAGAGTACAAAATGATTTGGTTTGAAAGTGAAAAGCACAGGGATGAAATGATGCAAATGTGCAAAAATGTTAATGCAAATGTTAATCATTTAAAAATGTTGTTTTTTGTTTAAAATTCTTGGCTCCTAAAAAACTGTGGTGGTTCTTTTCCTTAAAGTTCTCCAAAACTAAGTGCTGATCGATCACGGCTACTGCCTGTCTTAATATTTGAAGTCACATCAGAAGAGCATAACAGGATAGGATTGAGATCGTTAATTTTCGGTTTTGGATTTATGTTCTGTCACTTTTTTTCTGTAATATTATTTTCTGAACTTACAAACAAAAGTGTAAACTCAGTTATGATTTCTTAACTCACAGCGAGTAATTGTGTGTCTGGTAATTATACCAGACACACCAAGTCACTCTTCAAAAGACTCACAGCAGAAGGATGTTACTGAAGAGTACAGAACATAACGAGCCTTCTGGATTTATTGTTACGTAACCACTACTTTAAATATCTACATATACATAATATAAACACCATGACCTAGTATGTTAGTCATAAGACAGTCCTTTTATCTAAGCCAAGAAGATAGTCCTTTTATCTAAGCCAAGTCCATTCTTCGAGTTAATCTCAAGTCTGTAACGACCTAAAAAACAATTTTCTTGTCAAACCTACAAAATCTAGGTCACATCTTACCCTGGATAAGTGTTAGTGCTTTAAAACCCAATTAGTAGCAAAAATAAAAGTTTTGCATAGATGATTTTGTTGACTGTATCTTACTCAAGAGCGATTGGAATACTGAAGAAAGGATTAGTCTTATTAAAATGTCAGTGGTCAAAATGTTGGAGCTGGTCAGTGTAAATGACATCGGCGTATTAAACGCCGACATTATGGAAACTCTCTGGAGTTCCTCCATGGCAGTTGAGAACCAGAAAACAGCAACACAGAGTGAGCAGTGACTGACAGCTCCATGTGTGCTCACAACCCTCCTCATCTCTATTTCTGTACAGTCCCGGATAAATTAACACTGGCCTGACAACAAACAGGTGTAGGCTGACATGAACAGGCATG
Organism: Orestias chungarensis; assembly: GCA_032876305.1. Classification (NCBI taxonomy): domain Eukaryota; kingdom Metazoa; phylum Chordata; class Actinopteri; order Cyprinodontiformes; family Cyprinodontidae; genus Orestias; species Orestias chungarensis. The sequence goes on from JAVLVB010000474.1 coordinate 637,555, forward strand.
GATGACGACCAACAACAAATGTACTCTATTGATCTCTGATTTGAACTTGATTTAGAACATATGAAAGGTAACCAAACCTATACGCGCGAAGGTTAATGCAGACCTTGACTTTTGGTGACTTAATGAAACATGATCCCAGTCTGCCCAGCTCATGCTGGGGGAAACTTGCCAACACATTCCTGAAATAACACACAAAGGATGCCACTTGGCTTCAACAGCTGTCAGTTGGGTGGTTGGTACTGAACTGTCTGACATGTATACCATCACAGCAACACCACTGGCCTGTCTCACGTACTGTAGATGTATGGGCACAAATATCAAAATATTTCGTTGGGATTATCTGTTACGTGTTAACATAATGTGATGCCTAATGGTGACCGGAAGGATTGGATATATTTAGGATTTTTAACAGAACTTCAATTTTCTTCCGGCCTATCTCTGCTAGCTTTCCAAATCTTTAAATGAAAATACTCTTTGATTGGGTATATATTTTAAACATGTATGTTTATAGCATTCTTACAGCATTCCTATCTATTTACTCTAACTACTCAACTACCAGCAAGCACGATGCCTTTTTTTCAGGAACGATTGTCCGAGGGCTTGAGGAAGGTTGTACATTCTGAAAGGGAATGAAGAGCATCTCTTTTTCCATCGGCTGCATCTGTTTTGAAATCGTCCTGCTCGGTTCTGGACCAATCCAAGTTGACACATGTCCTACCTGTGCCTTCTCTTCTGTTATTAATGTATTTTTTCAGCATAAGATAATAGAAAAAATTAAAATAAGATTTTGTTGCACTGGAAACATTGTAGCTGTGACGATGAATGTCTCACAACAATTTAGGGTGTAGGGCTGTCTGATTTTTCTGTACGTCTGACCTCCTACCATGAATCAGTAAGCTGTTTATTTTAATGCATTTTTTGATAACCTACATTAAAGTTAACAAAATAATTGCCTAACAACAGAATATATTTCTATTCTCTTCTAATTATGTCCGACCGATGGCATTCGCAAAAACTTGTGTGATGAACAGTAGTACAACAGTTCTATATTATATCCAGCTTATGTCGCATTTAGCAGTGAACAGAAAGTGGACAGTCTATTTTCTTGTTTAAAACTAGTACAGTTACAGCACAGGTCTAACTACTTTTTGGTTACGTTTTTTTTGCCACTGTGTCTCTAATCCTGTCTGATAGTAAGCAAATATGGTTTAGTTTGACGTTGTCATGTGACAAAATGGGAAAAGGTTTATGGGTTATGAATATTCAAATGACACTGTATTACTCTAACCTGTTTGGGACCTTTATGTCTTGTAATAGTACATGACTAATTCGTTTTCTGTCTTTACGCCTATCATTGTAAATCAGGGCAAAGTTCAGCGTTGGAACCACAGTTGGGATAATCACTTTGCTTTTGCTTTTGCTTTAATTTTAGTTTCATTGTGTCAATACATCTGAAGGACAATGAAATGTGAATCGAACTGTAAAGTTGTACCTGAAGTTATTCAAGGCCTTATTAAAACTGGATTTATTTCTGTCTGTTTAGGGTTGGGATCCTGCTCAGAAGATGAGACACGGCTGGTGAAAACTCTGTTTACTGGCTATAACAAAGTGGTTCGCCCAGTTAACCACTTCAGTGATCCTGTAGTCGTCACTGTCGGGCTGCAGCTCATCCAGCTCATTAGTGTGGTAAGAATGACTGCTTACCGATGTATATTCCCAAGTTGAGAACTGGTTTATAAAATATGATTAATTTATGAAAACCATTTGGAAGTTTAGAATATTTAGACTTTTCATGATTACATTAAGATTCAGAAGATTAGGACTTGATTTTAGATCAATTACTGACACAACATGATCCCCACGATCAACCTCCTCAAAACATGTATTACTACACAGAGTCTCTTACTTACAAAGCTTGAATACTTCAGACAAACAAACAAAACTACAGTATAAACAGAAACAATAGTATTCTTTCATTATCAATGCTTATCCCTAAGAAAAGGTCGTGGTCAAACTTTGGTTTTTGGCATATCCCTGTTTCAATTAAATATTTTAGAGGTGAGGTAAACTTTCCAAACATCACTCCATTGCACAAATGCCTTAATTTCTAATGATTCTCAAGGATTAGTATAAATTAGGGATGCACCAATACCGACACTGGTATCAGGTATCGGCCCGATACCAGGTTTCAAGTATTCTACTCGTACTCATAAAACTGCCACCGATACCACGTCACCAATACCACCCAACCGCGGTGCCACTATTGAGCCTGGGTGGGCCTTATGGCATGATCTCTGTGCCACCAGGTCCGCCGGCACAGAGCCAGCTGAAGGAGCAACAACCACAAGCGTGTGCGCATGAATAGCATGTAAGCGCGGCCGCTCAAAGGTGCCTGGACACGCGCTCAACTCCGACAAACCGCCTGTTCACTCGCGCTCTGCTCCGCGTCCGCAACTCTACATTATATGAAAATAAGCCGCGCTCCCAGCTAATCAAAGACTGGCCTTTTTCATTCAATTAAATAATTCCTTTCAAATACAAAAAGTTGATTTATACTCTTAGACTCACAAAGATTTCAGCAGAGCTGCGAGCGCAGACACAGAGCCAAGCGCAAGCAGAGTGAGCTAAGCGAGCAGTTTCACAGAGTTGAGCGCGCCCGAGTAACCCATGAGCGAGCACACCTGAGATTCACACACACACGCCCACAACCATTGCTCCCCCAGACAGCTCCTGGCCTGCAAACCTGGCAGCACAAAAACCACGCCACACTGAGTCGCTGTCCTCAGTACCGCAAAAAAGCATTTCAGTATTTGACAATTTTGTTAAAATTTTGTTTGTACTGTATGTTTGCACATTATAGGGAATGTTGGTCAAATAAAAATATCTGTGGAAAAATTTAAAAAATCCAAAGTAACTACATGTGTAATGGCGTAAATACTCGGTATCGGTGAGTACTCAAATGCAAGTACTCGTACACTACTCATTTTGGAAAAAAAGTGGTATTGCTGCATCCGTAGTATAAATTGTTAGTACCAATCTCTTTTACTTGATTCCTGGGTTAAATCAGTTCAAAAGACATTGTCCCAGATTTATGTGATTCACTAATGTGCATTTTTATAAACTTAGGTTATATTATTTTGAAAGAATAAGGGTTTTTTCTACTGACTACATTGTCATGAATTTAAACAGACTTGTAGCAGTCTCTTTTTTTGTGCTGTTGATCTTGAATGTTAATGTAGTCAAGCATGTACATTGAGAAAGATTAGTATTGATTACTTTTAAAAACATCCTCATCATGGTAATAATTGTTATTTTTGCAGAATGATGGACTTAAATAATAAACAGGTTTAAATACTTTCCCAGATTGATTCGCAGCAACAGTACCTTCTCAAGCCATTGATGATGTCTTTCCTATTTTGTTAGTAAACAAATCTCACAACATGGTTAGATGGTTTTAGATGATGAAAGTTGCATCATTGGATTTCATTATCTAAAAGTGTAAAATGCCATTGTGTAATTAACAATATTTCACACATAATGCCTAAACATGCAATCATGTATTAAAGACCTACTAACATTTCTTTTTGTTTTTTTTTCTGTCAAATCAATTTTACTTTAAAAAAATTAATGACTTACTTGATTTTAGTCATCAAGCAAAATATATTTTCAAAACTCTTCTGGTTGAGGAGAAGGTGTAGACCAGGTGCCCACACTTTTCGAGCTTGCAAGCTACTTAAAACATCACGAGCCCTAAAGGGGCCTAATGCAAAGCTAATATAAAGTTAGCGTATGTTTGCATGTTTAAATGCACATCAGTTTGCTGCCCGGTACGTGAACCAGAAGACATACGGAAGGATGGATGCGATCATCTACTTCCTTTAATGCCATGACCCGCAATCCTCTTTCAATCGACCGGTTAATTGCAAATCGACGTATTGGTCACCCCTGGTGTAGACACTGTTTACACTTTGGTAGAAATATCTTCAGAGATAACCTTTGTATAGCCATCTACCCATCATTCTAACAAAGCCACATCATACTTTGGTTTCAAGATGTTCTTACATCTTGGATCAAGTCGCAAGTCAGTCCCCCAATATTATCAGGACGTTTAACAGCACAAATGTCTCTACTAAACTTTCCAAGCACAGTCACCAAATCATGTGTCCCACCAGAATCACCAGCACACTCCGTGGAGGATGCTCACTGCAGTGTCCACCGAGAAGCTTTAGGGCTCTTTGTCTACTGTCTTTTTCATCTCATTCCTTTCTGAAACTGTGGTTCAGACTGTAAGAAAGTTAACAAAGCAAAAACTACAGGGCTGCTTTTACTGAACAGATTGGAATGTGTGTGGGTGCAGATAAAGTGCAGATAAAATAAATTACGTTTTACACCAAGGATCAGAAGAAGTGTCTTACAGCAGTGTTGACCAGGCAAAGTAAGCAGGCCAGGTGAAAACTGACAGAGATAACCTGCAACAGTAGCCATTGTTGGTTGCAATGTCCATAAACAGTCAGTGAATTGATTTCTATCACTTATTCTGTCTTCTGTATTTTTCCCAGGATGAAGTCAACCAGATAGTGACCAGTAATGTCCGTCTCCGACAGGTAGGCACTGAAAGAAGAAATAATTGAAGTAAAATTGAAGTAAATGTAAATACAAAATTGGCCATTTGTATAATTGGCTATTCTTATTTATTTATTTATTTTTGTAGATTTTGTAGATGTTTTGTAGATATTGTATTTTATTCCAAACATTTCATTTTTATATCAATTATGATTTTGACAAACATACAGTATGAAACATTTATTTCTCACCAATAGTCTGATACTTTATCAGTCCTTAACTGTTGTCGGACCTGAAATTTGGAGCTGACATTTAAAACTCACCTGAGAAAATAACAAATAATAGGTTAAATAATTAATTTATTGTCAACCGTTTTCCCATTTTTCTTCCTAGCAATGGAAAGACGTAAACCTGCAGTGGAATCCAGATGATTATGGAGGAATTAAAAAGATCCGAATTCCTTCAACGGACATTTGGAAACCTGACTTAGTTCTGTATAACAAGTAAGAACAGACTGTAGCACTGCTTCATGCACAGACCTACTCTGAGCTTCCACTACTGATGTTTTTCTTCCTGCTCTCTGTTTCCTTCCCCTTCCTTATTCCAGTGCTGATGGGGATTTTGCCATCATCCATGAAACCAAAGTCCTGCTGGAGCAAACAGGCATGATAACATGGAACCCACCTGCTATCTACAAGAGTTATTGTGAGATCATCGTCCTTCACTTTCCATTTGACCTACAAAATTGCAGCATGAAACTGGGTACCTGGACGTACGATGGTACGCTGGTCATTATCAACCAGGTAAGACCAAGAAATGTTGGCTCTTTAAAATCTGCTACTTTGGAATTATACCTTTTCACAATTAGAACTTCATATTTTAGTGTCCTTGAGAATTTATTTCCTAGAGCAACCCAAGAACATTGATGTGAAAGGAAAAGGGAAGTACATCTAATACCACCTACCTGCCTAAAAATGTTTTCTGAAACATTTATTACTACACCTGAACATTTTTAGTGGATCTCTCCGTCAGCTTTGGGCACCTGTAAAATGAGCAGTAGTGTCACAGACTCAATGTTTTCCAAAAGATCTTAGTTATCAAACAGAACGGTTAAATTCAGGTTCTTCTTCAAATTAGTTTAAAAAACATCTATCAAAAGAAATTTGCTTTCTCCTCTTTGACCTGCAGCCAGACGCTATAGAGAAACCAGCAACCATAGTCAAATGTTTGCCAGGGGCCAGAACAGGCGACATAAAATCATACCTCAAACTGCTGGCTAAGGATAATCGTAAATACAGTAAAATTGTTATTCACGCTGGCGGTAATGACACCCGGTTACGCCAATCGGAGGTCACTAAAATTAGTGTTGCTCCGGTGTGTGAGTTTGCAAAAAAAATGTCGGACTCTGTAGTTTTCCCTGGTCCCCTGCCGGATCGGACCAGTGATGACATGTTTAGTCGTATGTTGTCATTCATCCGTTGGTTATCTAGGTGGTGTCCAGAAAACAGTTTGGGTTACATTGATGATTGGAAAACCTTTTGGGGAAAACCTGGTCTGATCC
>JAVLVB010000474.1:681827-697901 GCA_032876305.1 Orestias chungarensis
CAGTAGCTTGCTAACTCAGTAGCATGCTAACTCAGTAGCATGCTAACTCAGTAGCTTGCTAACTCAGTAGCATGCTAACTCAGTAGCATGCTAACTCAGTAGCTTGCTAACTCAGTAGCATGCTAACTCAGTAGCATGCTAACTCAGTAGCTTGCTAACTCAGTAGCATGCTAACTCAGTAGCATGCTAACTCAGTAGCATGCTAACTCAGTAGCATGCTAACTCCATAACGTCACAACAGACAAACATGAGTTTCCAGAGCCAAACTTACGTCCAGCGATGAGGAGCAGGTTACTTCAGCACAGTACAGCAAGATACCCGCGACATGGCCACGTTTTACGGCAGACACGCAGAAACACGCACGACAGTATGACGTCATCTGAACAGCGCGAGACTGCGCAACGCAACTTCCGGTGGCGCTCCCTTTCAGTATAAAAAAGGTTTCATAAAATGTATAAGAGAAAAAAAATGATATATATATATATATATATATATATATATATATATATATATATATATATATATATATATATATATATATATATATATATATATATATATATATATATATATATATATATATATAATTTTTTTTTTTTTGTATTGTGGTTTTTCATAATGCATTGTGAATGAAAAATCACAAATGACAAAAAAAAAATATTATAATGGTAAATATTTTTTATTGAAAAGCTGTTGCATATATTGTACCTTACAGTTTCTAGCTTGCAGTTTGGACTTTCCTGACCACTATATAGAAGCTTCACTCCTGAATCATGCAAGTTGTTGTTACTCAGGTCCAGTTATCTCAGACTGGAAAACTGTGAGGTGTTGACAGAGCCTTACAGCTTCTCTCTGACAGGTTACAGTAACTCAGTCTGGGGATACAAAGAGAAAAATAATTTTTTTTTAAGATAAAATGTATTTTATCTTTTAACAGTCACCAATATTCTACTTAGACAAATGAATTGAGCTGTTAAAGTCTTTGTGTGTTTATCTTTATGATTGTCCTCATGCTTTTGTTGTGAACTACTTCATTATACAAAAACTAAAACATCAATCAATGTCTATATCATTATTAACATATTTCTCATAATAAAAAATACGGTAAAAGTGTGTGTCCTTACATAGTTTTGTTGGAGGCTTTAACCACTGACAGCAGCCTCAGAAGAACCTCCTCTGAGGTAGAATATTTCTTTAGGTCAAACACATCATTGTTCTCCTGATGACACTAAAATAAAACCCAGAGCTGACCACTGAGCAGGAGAGAGTTTACAGTTGTTAAGTTCATTCAGACAGTGGAACAGATCAATGTTTCGCTCTGCAGATACATTTTTACTGATTTTCTCTTTGATAAACAAAACTATTCCTTTATTGGTTCGTGAGCTCCTTTCTGTGTGTGTCAGCAGACCTCTTAGGAGTCTCTCATTGGTCTGCAGTGAAAGTCACAGGAGGAAGAGAAGGAACAAGTCCAGGTGTCCATTTGGACTCTGTAAAGCCTGGTCAACGGCTTTATGATGGAGAAACTTTGATTCCGGTTTCTTTGATATTTGTTTTTGTTCCATCAGGTTGACGCCAGTGTTGATGAAGGCCAGATGAACATGAAGAGCAGCCAGAAACTCCTGAATACTCAGATGGATGAAGCAGAAAACCGGCTCCTGTTACAGACCTCTCTCCTCTTTAAAGATCTGAGTGAACACTCTAAACACACCAAACTGAGGCTGCTCTGATATCGATGCCACACTCTGTCAGGTCTGATTCATAAAAGATCAAGTTTCCTTTCTGTAGCTCTTCAATACCAGTTTCCCAAGAGAATCATCTTGCTCTCTGGACTCCAGAGTCGATCTGTCCTTTCCTCATACTTGACCTTCTTCTCTTTGGTCTGAACCACCAGGAAGTGAATGAACATCCACTGGGCACAACGATCTCCAAGGACCTGAAGTGGGACAGCAACATCAATTCCATCATCAAGAGGGCTCAACAGAGGATGTACTTTCTGTACCAGCTGAGGAAGTTCAACCTAGCCCAAGAGATGATGGTGCAGTTCTACACAGCCAACATAGAGTCCATCATCACCACATCCATCACAGTGTGGGGCAGTGCTATCACAAAACACGACACCAAGAGACTGCAGCGCATTATCAAGTCTGCAGAGAGGACCATCGGTGTAAAGCTGCCCGCACTGCTGGACCTGCATGCCTCCAGAACCAGGAAGCGTGCAGAGAAAATCATCACTGACCCGTCTCACCCTGGCCGTCACCTGTTTCTGTGCCTTCCATCAGGCCGACGCTTCAGCCACATGAAGACCCGTACGACCAGGCTACAGAGAAGCTTTTTTCCAACTTCCATTATTCTCATGAACAATTGAACAATTTATTTATATATCTTTATAACTTCTATAGTTTTTATACTGCACAAAACTGCACTTTAAAAAAACATAAATATATTATCCATGCTAAATGTTACAAATGATTCTTTATTGTATTTTTCGTGCCTTTACTGTATTTTGCGTGCACTGCAAGAATCTATGTGACCAAAAACAAATTCCTTGTATGTGTGTGCATACTTGGCCAATAAAGCCTGATTCTGATTCTGATTCTGATCTCAGTTAGAGTGTTAGGCAGCTCTCCTCCCTCTCTGGTCTCCAACACATCCTCCAGAACTGTAGCTGTGATCCAGCAGAAGACTGGGATATGGCACATAAGGTGGAGGATTTGTGAAGTCTTCAGGTGGGAGATGATCCTGCTGGCCTGCTCCACATCTCTGAATCTCTTCCTAAAGTACTCTTCTTTCTGTGGGTTAGTGAACCTTCTGACCTCTGTCACCATCATAACACATTCAGGAGGAATCTGATTGGCTGCTGCAGGTTGTGTGGTTATCCAGAGGAGAACAGAGTGAAGAAGTTTCCCCCTGTTGAGGTTTGTCAGCAGTACATCCACTGAGGTGGACTATGTAACATCAGTCAGGATCTCCTTGTTTTGGAAGTCTAGAGGAAGTCAACTCTCATCCAGACCATCAAAGATGAAAAGAACCTGAAAGTGTTCAAAGCTGTAGATTTCTTTGGTTTCCCTAAAGAAGTGATGATCAAGTTCCACAAAGCTGAACTTTTTCTCTTTCAACATATTCAGCTCTCAGAAAGTGAATGGAAATATGAAGTGGATGTTCTGGTGGGGTTTGTCTTCAGCCCAGTCCAGAGTAAACTTCTATGTTAAAACAGTTTTAACAATTCCACCATCTCTCTTTTTCGTCACTGTTCTGATTGTCACTTTTCCAGATTGGGGTTTAAAGATGTCTTCTTGTTTGATTGTTGTTTCCGGTCTGTGTTGTTTCCTGGCTCCTGTTTCAATTGGTCTGACCTCATGTTCACCATTGACCCCTCCAGTCACTCCATCTGTGATGTAGAGCTCTGTGTAAATCTGATTTAGAAGTGTTGGACTTCCTGCTTTAACCATCCCTTCAAACTCACTCTGAAACTTATTCTTCAGACCAAATTTAAGTTTAAGTTGACAAACTGCAGCAAGATGTTCTAAAAAACCAAATAATCCTCTAATGGTTAATTTATCAAATGTGATTGTATCTCTTCAAACATCAGTAGGTATGTGATTTATCAATCAGGTCAAATATTTGTAGAAATCCTCTCACAGCTCTGTACACATTCAGCCAGCTCCTCCTGCTTTATATATATTCATGCTGGACAGACAAAGTTTTCTGGTCTATAAAGTGCAGCATGGAAATGACTGAACAGAACCAATGAAAACGTTCTTATACATGTACAGACCACACATATGGAGTCCAGCTTCATTTGATGCTGCTGGTCAGACAGACCACTGGGAACATCTGAACCATGCTTGTCCACTCTGTGGAGAAACAATAAAAAGTTAGTAGCTAAGGAAATACTGTACCTATCCATAGTTTTCACAAATTAAATTACCAAGAACTTCAGAATAAAAGCCTGAATTGTGACCCACAGATTACATCGCTGCTCGTCTGATCCGCAGGAAGGAGGGGGCTTACCAAGAAGATCGGTTTGTGAAGGTGAGGGCACACTCGGACCATACCCCACAAATGATAGAACCTTATCCTCTTCTTCCTCCCACCCTCTATAATCACCATGACCCCATTCCACTCTCAAAATTCATTCATTCAGTATGCAAACAACCTTTAATAGCCCAGATACTCGGTGATCAGTTCAAGAATTAGACCTCCCCTCTAGATGTCCCCCTACGGGCCCAACGCTTGATGGTTGATCATTACATTAAGTTACTCACATCACTCTTCATTTTATGTTTTAATCTACTCAGCCCCAAATTATTTTAGGACAAGACTGGTTCAAGACACACAACCCTGTAATAAACTAGAGAAATAACTGTGTAGACACCTGGACTTTTGACTGCCGACCTTCATCCTTCATCCTTCCAGTGCTCCTGTTTTCCCGCTTCTTCCGCAGTTCATTACTCATCAAAATAAAAAATATTTATCTGCTTTCAAATCTTCTGAGTGTTTCCTGTGTTTGGCAAAGGCCTAAAACTATTATGACAGGTAGAGTAGATAGAACTGGTATTTGACATGCCCGCTGTCCATCCCCAGTGACATACGTCTGTCTTGTCCTGCTTTTACCACAAGCACAAGTAAAGCGAATAATGACTGTTTTGACATGTTATTTGAATTATATATTAATGCTGTGTTTATCCTTTGAAGAATTTTGAATTTTTCAGCTCTCACTGTGTGCTGTGGTGTTTTTCTCCACTAAATAGGGACTAATTTACTAAAGTCAAAATGATATATATTTTTGAATATAGCAGTTAAATTCACAAAGAAATCTTCTAATGCTTATAAGAGAAATTATGGATATTTTATAAAAGTAATTTGGCAGCATATTGTACCTGTGCCATTTCTGGGTGTGGGGGACACTCAGTTTCCTTAAAATATTGAAGTTTATTATGAACTTATTTACAGTTTTTCTTATTGGCTTTGGTCAGTGGGCTGGGTTTTTAAATGTAAAGCATGGCAATTTTACAAAATATGTCTTGGTTAAGTTTTTGTTTTAGGTGTTAAACTGACTTTTATAGGGTGTTACTTTCGTTGCTTACCAAGGCCAACACTTATCCTAATTATGTCACAAAGCTTGAACTGGTACCCAAAAAGTAGAGTTGGAATGTAGCAGAAGATTAAGATCATTATGTTGAGGGGATGAATAATGACAGGAACAAAGGAAACTGATACTGTGCAGACCGGCAGAGCAACAAACTGAGGAGCTAAGAGATGATGATAACACTAGGACTAAATGAGGAAACAAACTGAAGAACACATTGATGGACTGAAAATCTAATTGGTAAACCTGAGGACATGGGGGGACAGAGATCAGCTGGTGGAGGCAAGCAAAGGGAAAACATTTACAGGGATGAATGGAGAGCAGCAGGAGACATGAGGGAATGAAGCAAAGAGACTGAGGTAAGGAAGCAAATAACACAAGGAATGCAAAGCAATAATTCAGGGAAGAGGAAGGGAAGGAGAGGAGCTTTTATAAAGGAAGAGTGAGACGTGGAACAATGGGGTGAACATAATTAACAATCAGATGCTGCTGGCCTGTTTACAAGGAGGAAAGGTGAGAGAGAAGAAGAGAGAGACAGAGACAGACAGAGAGAGAGACAGAGAGACAGAGACAGACAGAGAGAGAGACAGAGAGATTCGATTTTACAAAAATACTTTATTTACAATTATTTACAACAAACACCACTCCTCAATAAACAAAAAATTAACAAAGCCAAGTCAATTTAAAATAAATTGTGCAAAAAACAGGTTGTCATCAACAACAGTACAAAGAACATTTTTGTAACACCAAAAATGTTTAAAAACCTGTAAATCGTTCATACATTTTAAAAACCTGAATTACAGCCTCAGTCTACATCTGACGCTGCAGGGCCACACTGAGGCCCCATCGTCACCTTCTTTATTTTCTATGCGATTTTTCCTTGAAATATATACAGCAAGTTTTGCTTCACCCAAGATAAAATTAAGGAGTTTTTATTTCTCTTGATTTGTTTTCTTGTAGCCCACATAATAAATAAACTCCCTGAAACCGAATGACTCGTTAAAAAGTTTAAAAACATCTGTTAAAACATTAAAAAACACTGTCAATCTACTGCATTCGCTAAAAAAATGGAACACTGTTTCACGAATGGGACAAAAAGGGCACTGACTTGACACATTTGAATTAAAAGCAGAAATAAAAGCGTTAGAGGCGATGGCACCGTGAATTATTCTCCACTGGAGATCGCCAGTCCTCTTCTTCAGGGGGGGCTTGTACAAGACCCGCCACCCAGGAGTCACGCCATCTCCTCCCAGCCTTTGTGTCCACATAGTGGGGGCTCTGTCACAAAGACCCCTTCTGTTTAAAACTTTGACAGAGTTCTGGTACATCTTTTTCTTGTCAGCTGTATTAAAACGTATCTTTTCAGGCTGTTTGAGAAGGGGCCCACTGAACTCCCCGAACCGAGGACTCACATAAACTTCTGGGAAGGGGTCACTGTCGTCGGGTTCTTCACCATTTGCGTAGTCTTTTAGAAGACTCTTCTCTACTGCTGACAGCCTCTGCCTCCAGAGCTCCAGGGTCCTCTCCACCAGCCTGGTAGACCTGAAGTCCAGAAAAGAGCCCACTGCTCTAGAGTCTGTCAGCTCCGGCCCTGCGACGTCCACCAGCTGTTTGAGCACTATCATTTTCTTTACACAGAGCGCCGTCAGCAACCCAGGCGTGGCATCGCTGGAGACGTCTAGCCTGGCACCGTGGACTAGTGGCTCTTCAAGCAGCCAGAACAGAGAGTCAGAGTTTTTTCTTTCAACACATTTAAAAACTGTCCAAGACTTGAAAACACTCTGATAAAAAGGAGGCACCCCGTTAACTCTTAAAAGATTAGAATCAATTAAAAACAGTGCAGCATCCAGTCCCCAGTTACTCACGCGTCTGAAGATACAGCTGGCTATTCCTCTCCACACCAGATATTCAGGACCTGTTAAAAATCTCTGAATAAAATGCAACCTAAAAGTAACAGTCCTACTGGCCAAGTGAATGAGGCCCTGTCCCCCCCTCCTCTCTGGGTAAAAACAAAGTCCCCTGTGGTACCCAATGTAGACCGTTCCCAAAAAAATGTACAATCTGCGTTTGTATTTTGAACAGTAATCCTGTGGGAGGATCCACACAGGCCAGGCGATGCCATAAAATTGATGCCACGAGGTTATTCAGCACAAGCACCCTCCCCCTGTCAACATTTGGGGAAGCAGCCATTTCCATTTATTAAGTTTTCCCTCTATCCTTTCGATGATGTCTTCCGAGTTTCTTTTTTCCGCTGCTTCGTTCCCCAGGAAAACACCAAGGTATTTCAGACCGTCAGTTTTCCATTGTAACCTCTGGGGGAGAATCGGGAGAGAGTCACTCCATTTACCAACCGCAAGAGCTTCACTCTTCTCCCAGTTCACTTTAGCAGCAGATAAAACATTAAAAGATTCTGTCAGATTTATAAAACGTCAACGTCTGTTTAATCATTGACCAAGACTATGACGTCATCTGCGTAGGCGGACAACACCATTTTTTCAGTAAAACCAGGAATTAAAAAACCATTGATGCTTGTGCGATTTTTATGGAGGAGAGGTTCCAAGGAGAGTGCATAGAGCATTCCGGACAAGGCACAACCCTGTCGGATGCCTCTACTCACCCCGAAAAGAGCACACAGGCTGCCGTTAAACTTGAGCATACTCTCAATGTCACTGTAAAGCACCTGGATCATAGCCACAAATCTAGTGGCTATGATCTGAACCCAAACCTCTCTAAAGTTTTCCAGAGGAACTTGTGTTCAACACGATCAAACGCTTTTTCCTGGTCTAGCGAAATGAGACCAGTCTTGATACCCAATGAGTTGGAAGCCTCCAAAACATCCCGAATCAGGTAGACATTGTCTACCATGGACCTGCCAGGGACACAGTAGGTCTGATCCCGATGGACGACCTCCTCCATAGCCTCCCTCAGCCTGTTTGCCAAAGCTTTAGACAGAATTTTGTAATCCGTACACAACAGGGATACAGGACGCCAATTTTTTATGTCCTGCAAATTTCCTTTTTTCGGCAGGAGGGCTACGACGGCCCTCCGGCAGGACAGTGGTAGGAAACCCGAAGCCAAGCTTTCGTTAAACACCTCCACAAAGTCAGGTGCCAGAGTTCTCCAGAAAGCTTTATAAATTTCAACAGTCAGACCGTCGATGCCTGGATCCATCCGTCCCTGCATGCTCTGCAGGGCGGCATGCAGCTCCTCCAACTCCAACGGTCGACACAACTCAGAGTTGGTCTCCGCAGAGACCTGAGGTAGTTCACCACAGAACTCCTCCAACAGTGTGTCGTTCTCTATGAACTCACTGTTATAGAGAGATCTATAGAAACCCACCGCCTGCTCTCTGATCTGGCTAGGCTCCGTGAAAACAAAGAGTGGATTACTTTTTTCTGACCTCGCTTTTTCTCCAGGCCGAAGGAAAAGCTAGTTGGAGCATCCATTTCCGTGATGTTCTGAATTCGGGATCGGACCAGCGCGCCTTGTACTTTGGTATCTAGCAGGTTAAACAAAATCTTCTTTTTGGATTTGAGGGTTTCAATATGACCTCGATTTCCCGTGGAACTGCTAATTGTCTCTAGTTCCACAATTTCATTCTCCAGCTCTTTTATAGATCGATAGGTGCTTTGCATGACATTGAGAGTATATTGCTGACACAAAAGCCTAATCTCAGTCTTACCATAGTCCCCACACTGCTTAAAACACTCAAAGTCAGGTTTTCTGCTTCTAAAAATAGTCCAAAAATAATTTAAAACACCTCTAAAACCCCTGTCATTTGTTAAGCCAATACGCACTCCTAAATAAAATATTCTTTAAAACAACATGACATAAAACCAAAGAATGATCAGTAATACCAACAGGTATTATTTGAGAACTCTTGACGGCGTTAAATCGATATTTAAAACAATAAAAACGATCAAGCCTAGCTAGAGAGATCTTACCCTCACTCAGGTGGGACCAGGTGTGCTGTCGGCAGTCCGTGTGCATCCTTCGCCACACATCCAACAGGCCGTGAGAAAAAACCAGCTGTTTCAGGGCCTGTTGGGAGACTG
This sequence comes from Orestias chungarensis, assembly GCA_032876305.1. Lineage (NCBI taxonomy): Eukaryota > Metazoa > Chordata > Actinopteri > Cyprinodontiformes > Cyprinodontidae > Orestias > Orestias chungarensis. The sequence continues at coordinate 690,972 of JAVLVB010000474.1, forward strand.
GATGAGGCTCTGCATGGTTACGATCTAAAATTTCACATTCAGTGCAATTAAAATCCCCACCCAGGAATAAAAAATCCTCCGAACCACAGGAATTTAAAACATTATTCATTTTAGTGAAAAAACTCTTCCTCTCTGCAACATTTGTTGGTGCATAAATGTTCATAAAAACCAAAGTGTGCTGGTCAAATTTAGCTGTTACAAGAAGACATCTCCCTTTTACAACGTGTTTTATCTCCATAGATGATGGAGTAAAAGCTCTGGAGAACAGAAACCCCACTCCTCCACTCTGGGAGTTAAGATGGCTTAAAACCACCTGCCCTTCCCACTCCTTACTCCAGTCTGCCTCATTACTGTCATCACTGTGTATTTCTTGGAGGAAACAAACATCCACATGTTTAATCCGTACAGTGTCAAAAATCAGTGCCCTTTTGCTAGCAGCTCTAGCTCCATTTACATTTAATGTCCCCACTTTAAAAAAACCCATTAATAATTCAGTGTTAAAATAAAAAACAGTCAAAATAAAAGGGAAAAAGGCCCAGATTAAAAAAACTGCCATTTAAAAACCAAGCTGCTTTTGGACTTTAATCATCTGTTTTCTCAGTCTGTACTTCTTGGTCAGTAAAATCCGAAATATCTCTGTGTTTAATATAATGTTTAGCTGAATTGTAAAAATTGAGCTTGCTTGGAAAATGCTGCTCAATATGCACACCCTTCATGGTGCTGGGGAATGGGCTTAACACAGACTGGGGTAATTTGAATAGCAGTTTCTGTTACCCCAGCCTGCTGATTGGGAATAGGTAGAATTTTTATGAATGCTTGAGGACAGTTTTCTACCTTGCTTTCAAAATTCAAATGGACATATCTTGTTTTGTTTTTCATTTTCTTAATTTTTTATATAATTGGACAGTTTATAATCAAAAATTTTTAAATAAATGGAAGTCATTACAAAAAGAAAACCTCTTTAAAATGCTGCAGTACTTTATTTGAGACAAAGTATTTTCTTCCCCACAAAAAAGTATTAATTCCTGCTGCAGGTGAACCCCTTTGGTACTTTTTGTAGAGGAAGTCACATCAAATAAATTCCAGATCTCACCTTCTGATAATGATCCTTCAGCCTCTGTGCCTTCCTCTGCCAATGTTTACAGTTTTGAACCAGTGACTCTGTCCGTTCACAGATAGGTGGTTATTAATTTAAAGGGAACAGGTTACTTAGATAAAACTACTATACCTCGGTTATATGAACAAAAGCTTTTGCTCACTGTATAGCCTTTGGTCCTTCCTCTTTCAAATAGAAGTCTATCCTCTTATTTGTTTCTTAAAAAGCTTTACCAAGTGGGTTTTTAGTCTCTGATTCTGAAATCAACTCTCAACTCTTTGCCCCTATTGATGACTATTTATCAAACTCTAAGGTACCATTTTGTTGGAAAATCCTTTAGGTGGTTGTCTATACCCACTTAAAACCATATTTAAAAGGAAAAGAAAATAGGGGTTATGCATTTATAAATAGCACAGAAGCAGCTGCTTAAAGGGTTTAAACTATCTGTGGGTATTGCGATGTCATCACCAGAGGGTTTTCCTGGAGGCTGCTCTGCCTGGGTCTGCTGAGCTCTTCTTATTAAAAAAGAGCAGATGATTTCTAGAGAAGACCTTTAAACCACTGCCTGTTCAAAATGTAACTGGGAAAACCTGAGTGCTTGCAGGGAGTATTTCTGCTCTTTGTTCTTAAAGAAATGTGAAATCTATGATGTGGCATCTAAAAATAAAATTTTGCATCTTGGGTGCCATCAACACCATCCATACTTTCACCTTCAATGTTGTGGTTCTGAAGAAAGTCCAACAAAACTGCTTGACTTTTGAACTTTAAAATATATGGAAAAAGAGCTGGGTTCATGTTAAACATATGATGGAATGAAAAACATTTCAGACTGACTACGTTTACACAGTTCCAACAGTTTAATACAGCTTACCTCTCTAAAGGTGGCGATTGAGGAGGATCAATAGGAAGATGATCCTTTGACCAGTTACTCTTAAAGGACAAACAGCTGGGTTCTGGTTGTGGTTCAAGTCTCTGATAGACCCTGAAAGAAAAAAAATATTACTAAAACACATTATACAACGTTCTATTCACTTACAAACTATTGTTTACATAAACGGACCAATATGGAACTTATATCGGCTATAAAATATGAACTAGATGACATTGTCTACATGTGAAATAATAGCTCAGTCTTATTGGCCTCTTTAAGTTTGATGCAGGAAAGCTTTTGTTATATACTGGGACCCAAAAGTGTAACATACGTACTAATAGTAGCATGTCTGGGTTAAGGTTTGTTAAATTGAATGTGCGTGGCGCTAGGTCAAGAGATCCAAAAATCAGTTAAAGGATCTCCAGGCAGTTGTTGTTTTACTACAGGAGACTCGTTAACCTAACAAAACAGCTGATGTTTTGTCCACAGCCCAGTTTCCTCATGTCTTTGAAGCTGGATACAACTCCAGACGAAGAGGTGTAGACATTTGGATTAACACCATGAACAATACAACTGCAGACGGCAAATTTATGATATTTAATATACTTATTCATGATATGAAATTATGTATTGCTAATATATATGGTCCCAATGTTGATGACCCCTCCTTCTTCCATTCTTTCACATCACCATCTGATCACTCAGATAACTCACTCCTCATAGGAGGGGACCTCAACATAGTATTTGACCCAGCTGTACACAGGCTCAGTAACCCAGGGTGTCAGCGTAATTTTCAGTCCACCAAAATTACAATACATAAATGATTTTTGCATGGCGATCCCATCACCCTCACTGAAGCATTAACATTTTTTTCACCAATGAACCTCAAGATTAGATCATTTCCTAGTTAGCATTACTCTACTGAGGGATATTTCAGAAACCAGAATCTACCCCATCACTGTTAGTGATCATGCACCAGTTTGCACCACTTTGATGAATACGAAAATCAAATCACATACTAGGAATTTGAGATTTAATGTATCATTACTTAAAGACCACATATTCATTCATTTCTTTAGAAAGGAATGGTCTATGTACTTGGAAAATAATGCTCTGCCTGGTACATCAGCCTGCACTTTCTGGGAAGCTGGAGAAACCGTAATCCGAGTCAAAATAATCTCTTTTTCTTCAAATAAGAAAAAGAAGGAGAATTCAAGAATAACAGAATTGGAGCTTAAAACTAAACAGAGGATGTCTATGGTGCCTCTCAAAATATACATGCACTACACAAAATAAGGAAATTGAAATTCAAAATGAATGAAATTTTAGATAAGAAAACTCAGTTTATGGTGCAAAGACTTTGTTTGGAGAATTTTGAACATGGCAAGAAATCTGGAAAATTACTTGCAAACCAGTTAAAAATGAATAAAGAGAAAACAACTATCACGTCTTTTAGAGACTCATCAGGATCTTTTACCCATGACCCTGATGCAATTAACTGTTATATTCATCGAGCAATGATCCATCAGATATAAAAAATTGATGAATTTCTCAGCAACTTTAATCTTCCAAAATTACAAGGAAAAGTGGCCAAGTTATTGGACTCTCCTGTTTTGATAGGTGAGCTTCAAGAGGTCCAAGTAAAGTTTTCCAGTAATAAAGCCCCAGGACCAGATTGTTTCCCAGCTGAGTTCTATTGTACAAGGAACATCAACATTCTATAGGATGATATCAGAAATCCTGGGGAAAAACAAAGTTCCCTAAAGCATGAATTCTGCTAACATTATTTTGCTCCAGAAACCAGGGAAAGATTTCATACTCCCATCCAGTTACCGTCCAGTATCACTGATAAATGTAGCTCTCAAGATAATTTACAAGGGCCTTGACAGAAGACTGGAAAAGGTAACACACGCTTTTATACATCCAGATCAAACAAGCTTCATAAGGGGAAGAAGAACGTCCATTAATACATGCAGGCAATTTAATCTCATGGATTATTCTACTATCAACAACCTGGAAGCTATAATAGTCTAATTAGATGCAGAAAAAGGATTTGATTGCGTAAAATTGAAATTCCAATTTTCAGTATTAGACAAATTTATGGTAATCCTTTATGAACTGGATGAGAAATTGATATAGCTCTCCAAATGTTAGCATTCGGACCAATGATCAAAATTCTCCAACCTTAAGTCTGCAGAGTGGGCATCAGACAAGGGTGCAGACTCTCCTCTTCACTTTTTGGTCTATTTATTGAACCCCTAACAGCTAACATCAGATAAAGCAGAGATATAAAAGGCATTTAGCCCCAAAATGTAGAACAAAGATTAGTGAGGATGATAAATTTCTGTTCCTCCGGAATCCACTTATCTCTCTAACTAACACAATTGCACTAATGAACATTTTCTCACCACTTTCTAAATACCAAATTAACTGGCAGAAATCTGCTATAGCTACCTGGGAGTAAACATCTCCCCCAGGCTTTCAGGGCTAACAAAGCTGAATCACACGCAACATTTAAACTATTTGAAAGCAATATTAAAAGGTGGAATGCCCTGCCTATATCACTCATGGGAAAAGTAGCCACCATAAGAATTATGGTCCTTCCTAGAGTAAATTACATATTTTCAACGATTCCCACAAGGCCATACTCTGCTTGGTTTAAGTCACTAGATTATTGTATCTCTGAATTTGTATTGACGAATAAACCACCAAGAACCAGCTTAAAAATTAAACAACATCTTAAAAGCTGCCAAAAGATTGTGGTGGCTTAGAATTACCAAACTTTCAGCACTATCTTTTAGCTAACAGATTTTAATATATTTCACATTGGTTTAAAATTAATCGACAAGATGAACAATGGATGGAGAAATAATAAGAACAAATATTCTGTGATAATCTGGAAATGTCTGGTTTACTATTTATTAGTCAGAGCATTAAACATCATAAATTTTTCAAAACCATCAACATCCGGTTCTCTCTGACAGCCCGGTAGGAGCATTTTGTAAAAAAAACAAATCTTCTGTCTTTCCATGTAATTTAACACCAATTTCGAACAATCCTGACATTCCACAAACCCAAAAAATGCTCCACTTTACAGTATGGAAAAACAAAAGAATAAAGCATGTGGAACACATAGTTCAAGATGGTAAATTTATTTCATTTGGTACACTTGTAACACTATATGGAATAAATAGCTACATTTTTTTAGAATACCAACAACTAAACAACAAATATTTTCAAGCAACTAAACATCTGGTCCCCAAAATACCTCTCAAAGACATTCAAACTATTATACATGATAGACAATTCATTTTTTGCCAACTTTAAAATGGGAGACAGCCTTACCTTTAAAATCAGATCACAAGTTTTAGTCACAAATATACTGTAATACCTTTAGAATACGTAAATCTCCAAATTACAATTTATAAAATATAAGATTCTTCACAGAACACATTAAACAGGACAGAGGACATTCAACATGGGTTGTAAACATACCAATGTTCACACTGCAAAGATAACACACCTGGTGCTGTCCACCACTTAAGAAATTCTGGATTGAGGTTTGTCTGGATCTCTTAGTGTGGTTTAGGTGTAATATTCCAGCACGCCCCATGCTGTGTTTATTGGGTAACCTTGGTAGCACCAGCATAGAAATGAATTCATCATCTAAAGTACTCACTGCCCTATGCATTGCAAAAAAAGTATTCCCATGAATTGGAAAACAAATAAATATTTTAAGCAGTTTAGAAACCTTCTGTTAGATAATTTCAGTATTGAAACAATGTCTGCATCCTCTAAACATCTGCTCACTGATACCTGCGATCTCTGTTCCTCTCTAATTAGTTCCATCACTTCAGGTGGTCATTGGGGGGATCTGGGGGTCAGGGGCATTGGGCGTTAATCAGGATCTGGCGGTTGGATGGCACCCTGTGGATGCTTCATATATCTAGCTAGTCCGGTGGTCTGCCTTTATGACCCAAATGTGGTGCTGCTGCGCTGTGGATGGGGGCTCTGTGGGAGCTGGGGTGCCCCTGGAGGGGGTAGTCGCCCTGTTGTGGGTTCTGCTTGTGTTCGTGGGGTTTGGGTTGCCTCTTCTCCCTGGACACCTCTTGGTCGGCTGGTTGGTGGTCTCTTGGCTCTAGAGGAACAGTTGTGGCTGTCCTGGGTCGGGTGGGGTTTGGCCCTTTCTGACCAGTGCTAGTTGCTGGGAGATGAGAGTGCCTTCCCTGACCATTTGGTCCTATCATCCGGGAGAAGCGCCTCTGCTCTCGATTTTATACCCAAACATCCCTCTCCTCTCCTGCTCAAGTCCAAAACACTCTTCCACACATTTAGGGTCTTTGAGGGGGAGGTTTCATTCTTGGGTTGGGGTGAAGTGGACCTCTGCCGCACCCCGTGAACACCTCCCCTAAATTCTTAGCTTTTATTTATTTTTCTCTCAATTTTACAGTGTTTTCTTTTCTGTTATATCTCATTTTATGAAAGAATGAGTGAGTGAGTGAGTGAGTGAGTGAGTGAGTGAGTGAGTGAGTGAGTGAGTGAGTGAGTGAGTGAGTGAGTGAGTGAGTGAGTGAGTGAGTGAGTGAGTAAGTGAGTGAAGGAGCATGTATGGTTATGTATGAATGTGGATGGGGCTAGCTAGGTCTAGGTGTATGTTCTCTGCCCCCTCCTGAAAAGCTAGTCCATGCATTTGTTACTTCAAGGCTGGACTATTGTAACTCTTTATTAGCAGGAAGTTCACAAAATGCAATTAAAAGTCTACAATTGGTTCAAAATGCTGCAGCAAGAGTTCTGATGAAGCTTAAAAAGAGAGATCATATCTCCCCAATTTTAGCTTCCCTCCATTGGCTCCCTGTCAAACTTAGAATAGATTTTAAGATTCTTCTTTTGACATATAAAGCCCTCAATAATAAAGCTCCATCGTATATCAGAGATCTGATTACTCCTTATGTCCCTAACAGAG
>JAVLVB010000475.1:0-20358 GCA_032876305.1 Orestias chungarensis
GCTATATTGATAACATCCTCAAGGACACGGCATACCAGTTCACAGACACGCACGCACGCACACACACAAACACACACACACACACACATCCTTGTTAACCTTCTATAGCGGGACCAAAAGTAGTTTAGTGAGTTGTAGGGTCCAACCTTTCTAGTGGTCCTAGAAGACACACACCCATTCTACACTGCCCTCACAGCACCCCCCGGATGTTTCTCCCGCTTTTTTCTCTGTGGTGTTTTGGTGCTTTTTATTTGTGCAGAGGGGTTTTTTGTAAAATCAGGCTGTATCCTGTCAATGATAAAATGTGAAAATTCTTTTTTTCCCCTCACCCTAATGTGGCAAAGGCAGCGCTAACGATGGATGCGCCTCAAGATGATGCAGCGTCTTTGGATAGTGCATGGCCACAGTCACCTGTCTCCTCATGTAAGTACTGTGATGTTTGCCTGGATGGGTGTACTGGAACTGTAATTTCGTTCGTGCTCATGTACCCTCATGTGATCCGAATAACAATAAATGGATCTTGAACAATTTTTATAAAATTTTTACGCTGTCAGATATCTATGTTCTCCTGCCAACATTTTTAATATGCTGCAATCCCACCAAAAAAAGCTTTTAAACAGCCTTAAAACATACTACATGCAGTACATTTAAGCTTATTAAAATAGATTGATGGTTTATCAAGTTGCATTGCATTTGTTAGTGTATCTAAAAGCATCTTTCAAGTGTGTTGAAAATGAATGTTCTACATGCAGTGTTTCAATGGAACAATCAGTAATAACAACACAACAAAACAATGAGTCAAGCATAGCTTTTAATAACAGTAATAATAATAATTCAAATGTATTTTGTGGTTCACTTATACAATGTTTATCAGTGGCATCAAAACGTATTTCAAAACTTTTGATTTTAGCCTCCGCATCCCAGAACTAGATCCCAGTTCTTTTCCCAAGCACCACTTCATGGTGGTCACACAACCAGGAAGAGGTAAAAGAAAATAACCATACTTCCCAGAGCTGTTTGTTTAAAAAGAAAGAACTTTTTTATTTTAAGTTGGCTGTCTCTTACTGCCCAGCAGGGGGTTGGTGGAGAGTGTTGAGTCAAACTGTGGCAACTTTTGTTACTGCCACACTACAGAGGCGGCACGCTGAGAAAAATGTGCTCCACAAAAGGCTGAATTTACTTTAGCTTTAATGAACACATCTTAGTGCTTCCTCTCGCTTACCAAGTTTCATTTTGCAAAGGGTTTTGCAGATTCTGCACTCTATGCCCTCTATCTCTAGCTTGTTTTTGAAGCACAGTGTTACAAGTGAGTAGAGTGCAGATTATATATGGCGACACTGAAAGCAGAGCAGACAGGCAGCAACACAGTGCCTTGCTAAACTGTTAACAACCCTTGAATTTCTTTTCACTATGTTGTGTCTTAAATATATTTTCTTATGACATGGACATATACACATTATTTTTCAAAATAATTTCAAAATAAAATCAGGAAATGTGACAGGAATTTATAATTAGACCCTTTTGTCTTGTAATTTCAGATGGAACGTTGTATAAGCGAGGCCCTAAATAATAATTAGAGTCAACCTGTTTGTAATTGTATCTCACTATATATCCAGCTCTTTTGTGAAGGGAGCTACGTTTTTTTTGAGGACGTTAGAGAACAACAAGCATCATGAAAAGCAAAGAATACACCAGAGAGATCAGAGATGAAGTTATGGAGATATTGCGTTATTAAACAATATCCTACATTTTCAACACCTCACAGATGTCTGTTCAAATCATCATAAAAAAATTAACTTAATATAGCACAACTACAAACAAAGACCAAGCTCCCCATCACTAAGTGATACACTTAGTGATTAAACCTAATGGTAGCAGTGCTGTTTGGGATGCTCTTCTTTAACAGGGGCAGGTAAGCTGGTAAAGTTTTTAAGTAAATGTATAGAGGGAAAACTCTAAGGTAAATCTGTTCAGAACAACATTTCCAAAATACAGCCAGAACAATTTAAAACTAAGTTTGAATGGAAAAAAAGGCCAACAATTGTCCAATCCTGGCAGAAACATGCAGTAAAAGGATGTTCTATAAACTTATGATTTAACAAACCAAAAAAAATATGTAAATGAAGTAGCGCTTTACAACTATGCACTACTTTAGTCCAATCAATCAAATAAATCCAATAACGTTAACATAAAGTGCATTGAAGTTTATGGTTGTACCATGACAAAATACACTCACCAGCCACTTTATTAGGTACACCTGTTCAACTGCTCCTTAACGCAAATTCTTAATCAGCCAATCAAATGCCAGCAGCTCAGTGCATTTAGGCATGTAGACATGGTCAAGACGATCTGATCTGCTGCAGTTGAAACCAAGCATCAGAATGGGGAAGAAAGGTGATTTAAGTGACTTTGAATGTGCCAGTGTTGTTGGTGCCAGAGGGGCTGGTCTGAGTATTTCAGAAACTGCACAACAATCTCTAGGGTTTACAGTGAATGGTCTGAAAAAGAGAAAATGTCCAGTGAGCGGCAGTTCTGTGCTTGAAAATGCCTTTTTAATGCCAGAGGTTAGAGGAGAATGGTACGACTGGTTTGAGCTGATAGAAAGGCAACAATAACTCAAATAACCACTCACTACAACCAAAGTATGCGGAAAAGCATCTAAAAAACCCACAACACGTCGCACATTGAGGCAGATGGGCTACAAAAGCAGAAGACCACACCGGGTGCGACTCCTGCCCGCTAAGAACAGGAAACTGAGGCTACAATTTGCACAGGCTCACCGAAATTGTACAATAGAAGAATGGAAAAACATTGCCTGGTCTGATGAGTCTTGATTTCGGCTGCAACATTCAAATAGTAGGGTCAGAATTTGGCGTCAACAACATGAAAGCATTGATCCACCCTGCCTTGTATCAACAGTTCAGGCTGGCGGTGATGTTGTAATGGTGTGGGGGATATTTTCTTGGCACTCTTTGGGCTCCTTAGAACCAATTGAGCATTGTTGCAACAACACAACCTCCTGAGTATTGTTGCTGACCATTTCCATCCCTTTATGACCACACTGTACCCATCTTCTGATGGTTACTTCCAGCAGGATTACGCGCTATGTCATAAAGCTCATCAAGCTCAACATGACAATGAGTTTACTGTACTCAAAAGAATGTCGTGGAACGGGAGATCTGCAGTATTGTTATGGACAGATCTGAAGCAACTGCAAGATGCCATCATATCAAAATGGACCAAACTCTCTGAGGAATGTTTCCAGTACCTTGTTGTATCTATGCCACAAAGGATTAAGGCAAATCTGAAGGCAAAAGGGGGTCCAACCCGGTTCTAGCAAGGTGCACCTAATAAAGTGCTTAGTGAGTGTATAAACAGTACATCATTTCAACTCCTAGAGTTGGCAACAGAAAAAAATGAACCAAGTTCTTTAAACTAACTCGGGCAGCTAATAAAAAACCTAAGTATATATATATATATATATATATATATATATATATATATATATATATATATATATATATATATGACAAGATCAATCATTCAAGATCTGACAAGATCAATCATTACATAACTCCAAAAGTCCCTAGGAAAATGAGTAAAATGAGCCAACTTGTAACATTTTTGGGGATTTTAGCGCTTTATGAAGTTTAACAGAGATTTTTCCTAAGCATTAGAAGTAATAAATTTAATAATTATATTCCTATTGTTTATCCACCTAATGAAAACGATGCACTTCACTCAGGAGAGGTGCTGACAATGAAACTGCGTTAATGAAACTTAAGAAGAGCCAGAAGAAAACCTTCAATAAAATATATTTGAGTGAAAAGGACTTCTAAATAAAATCTTGAGTAACACACACAAAAAACTCCTGCTCAATTAGTCGATAACTTATATTTTTGATTATATTTTCACTTTGATCAAATGAACGCCCATACGGACGAGCATTGGTCCAATTATGGCTTTGAAGATACATATAGGGTACAAAAAGATTGGAACTAAGCATTTAGTGGTAATTTATATGTTGATGAGCTGCTGTTGTGACTGAAATTAGTTTCACTGCTCAGGTCATCAGCAGAAGAAAAAAACCCAAACACAAGCAGATTGTAAAATTTAAAATCTCCCTGGAGATGAAGTCGGGGATTAAAGCGGATAGTTCTGATTATCCACCATGAGCAGTGAGAAGGTTAACATTGTTTCTGTTGATAAAAATTATAATTTTTTATATGGCTAAAAAAAGGTTTTGTGAGATTAATGAGGATTTTCCACTCATGTCATCGATGGCAGTAATCTATTAGATTACATGTCTCTTTGATGCCGTCAAGGTTTACATTTGCATTTAAATAGAAGCAATCACAAAAAATAAAGAAAAATATAATCTATAAATGTTCCATTTCTGCAATCATCTGGTATATAACAAAATGACTCAACACAAGCTCATTAAGTAACCTATCATACTATCTTAGATATTTTCCAGATAAGTGAATAAACACAACTTCCCTTCCTAACTTCCTAATATAGATATACCACACAGTCTAACCTGGGGGGTAAACCGACAGGAATTATTTAAATGTTTTATTTTTCGAAGGTTTGTGCAATTTGTAGTCTATATATAGTTTAAAAAAAAAATCCTTAATCCTAAATGCATTTGTGCATGAAGAGAACATAACCCTCAACCCCCTCCCCCTAAATGTAAAAAAAAAAAGGAAAAGGAAATCATTGTGGGCTTTACTTCTTTCATCAACAATAATAGCCTAACATAAACAGTAACACTATCACAATTAAATTATCGTTACAGGGATGTTCATTATCATAATTACATGATAGCGGTATACAGAACATCCAGAATACATCTCTCCAGGTATGTTCTGACAAGAATGCACAACCAGATGTCTAAGTGGTGTTTACACTGTAAATGAAGATCTGTTATTCCGAATCACACTGAGATAATAAGGAGGCAGGGCACTGCTGCTCTGAAGTCTCAGCTCACCTTGAAACTATAAGTCCACGAATATGCAGCATAGAAATATAGCAGGTTTCGATATGGGTCAGTCTTAGAGGTGGTCAAAATGACAAATTGCATGAGTGGATTGGGAAAATATGTTTTCTAAAGTTACTATCATATTTGAAGATTTTGATTTAGTCCATAATATTTTAAGCATCAAAATAGGGATTAATGAATGCAGTCTTTTTAGATTGAAATCTAAAATGCTTAGAGTGGTAAAATCCAAACTAGATTATTCAACACATCCCACATAGAATCTTTTTTTTAGTTGCACAGCTTAAAATGTCTTAAACCTTTTCTCATTCTGGTTATGCATTTGTTTTTTTCAACACAGATTTTTGTCGGAGCTCAGAAGGAACAGGTTCACCCTCTTCAATAGCAATAGATGCTACTGGCTTAGAGTTGTGATATCAAACACTAAACAAATTAAAAACAAATTGAAAAAGGAAAATGTTTTAATTTAAATCAATGCTAAGTAATCTGAAAATATGTTCCTCCTAAACTTAAGTTTACCCTAAAACATAAACCTTGGATTCTTAGTTTGCTGCCCTATCAAGGGTCATGTTTTATAAGAGTCGATGACGTAAGAGGAAAGCAGACGGCCTTGACACACATGATCAGCAGCTGACTGACAGCTTGCAGACTGCCGGACCCAAACACTTTAAAATGCTGTACTCTATCGCTAATCTTTGTGAGAGAGAATTGGTTTATCACATGCCTCCCTTGTGCAAAAATCCATGCTCTTTATTTAACTGCACCACTGTCAGACCAAACAGAAAGTTTTGTGTTTTGTGCAACAGTAATCGAACAAGATTCTCTCTGTCAGCTCTCTCTCATCACTACATCATCAAATAAACCTTAAAAGTTCAAAGGGTGGTTGAAACATTGCTGACAGGAGACAGAGGGCACAACATCAGGATCAACTGACATTTTAAAGCGAGACTAAAAAGCCTTTTTCATAACTGCCAGTCTGGTTTTAAAAGTTCATTCAAAGGGGCAAAAATATCTCAATATGTTTTATTTCAAAAACTAGATGACCATTCCTGTATTAAATGGATGTTAAAGACCAGGGATTATAAATTTAATTTATTAGAGTGTATTTATAAACATAACCAAGCCATCAGCTTTTTTTAGTAGGAAAACAAATATATTAAAACATGCCTAAAACTCATTTTGAGAAATAACTAGTTTTCCTTCACCAAAGTCATGTAGTTGAAATGTTATATTAATGCTGTGCTTGTGGATATATCACAAGAATAGTAATAAATACATTATTTGTAGGCTTTTAACACCAGTCTTATAAGACTATGATGTTCAATTCAGTGTTGTAATATATTATTTTACATGGCATGTATTAAAGAGACAATAATTTAAACCAAGCTATCTCAGAGTAAGATAAATCTTCGCTTTCTGCAGACGCCCAGGAGGCTCCTACATGCATCTGAAGTGCTAAAGCAAGCTTTTTGCTCGTATCTGAGACCAATCAGAGCAATGTCACTGACAGCAGAAAACAAACCTCCAAATAACAATATTAATCATGAGGGGTTCCTATAGAATTTCTATCTACAAAGTTAATTCTTACATGTTTTCATATTCAAATTTTTAAACCCGTATAAAAAAAACTTCCTTGTTAAACTTGTTATTGACTGGAAGGCAATATTCTGACATTATTTTCATGTTCCAAAATAAAAACGTAAAAATAATTGTTACATAAAAACATTATTGCAATTTTATATTAAAGGTGTCTGGTTGGCAAGAGATTTTTGGTTTTTATGTTTCACTTATAAGCAACCAGTCGACTATTGCTGCCTGAAGAACCCTGCTAAAAAAGATTTGAAGTTATTTTAAAGGAGTCAAAATTTAAAGTTGACATTTATTTCTGGTACACGTATTTTAGCTTGCAAAACAATTCCTGTACACAAAACAGTTCCTAAAAGAACAGAGATCAGCCTTTTATCAGTGACTTCTTGTGAGTGAATTAAACCCTGACTCTAGACTTTTGCAAAGTCCAACGTTTGTTACGTTGAACTGTGCAGAGATTGATTAACAGCTAAAACCAAAGGCCTGTCTACACACAGACTGCCCTCTCTGAACATGTAAAGAACTTTATGTAAAAGTCTATCTTAAAAGCTCCCAAAAAATGTGTCTAGAATAAAACTGGAGAAAATAGGATTATGTAAACAAGTTGCTATAAATGCTAAGTGAAAAAACTATCTGGCATAGCTAGGGACGTCCCCTGGTGCTGAGCAACCAAATTATATTTTCCCTAGGGCAGCAATTTTGGTCTGGCTTTTCTTACAGAGAATGTAAAGGGGACTTCACATATGTGGCTCAACCCTTAATGCAAAAACTAAAACTGTAGTTTTTAGAAAATGAAATAGAGGGAAGAATACAAAACTACCAACATTTTTCTCAAACACATCCATAGCTTTTAAGAATCTGTAGGAACCCTACATGGTGATTTCTGACAACAGGTTACATTTAACTTGTTGCTTTCTTAGCAAAATCATACTACCTTGAATGTTGCTTTTGTTTATCAGAACCACACTCTTTACTTTGGGCCTATTAGTTTCAATGTGTTGTCCTAATTTATAATGTGAAACAATTTTACATACAATTCACCCATTTAAATGTGACTTAGCCAGAGATTTACAGCAAAGGATGTGATTAGTATAAACCAAGGGTTACAAAAATAACATTGAAAAACAATTTCAGTAAATACAGATTAAAACACACAGCAAAGCAAAAGGTATTCAGGTATCAATCCATCATTCTTGGAGTTACCCAACAAGGAATTACAATACAACTGAAAATGTTGGATGATTTAAAAAAAAACAGATATGTAACTTTTTATACATATAGATAATATTGCTTTTACACTGAAAATCTGAAATATTTATCTAAAATTTATCAAAAACAATAGAAACAATTTACATTTAAATGTTTTCTTCTTTTTTTTTGTATGAAACCACAAATGTTCACCCACAATCTAGTAAACTAGACACCTCTTACCCCTTTGGCACAATAATCATATTAATAGCAAGTATCATAATATTGTTCAATTACAAGACATCTGAATAGGATTTGTCACTCACACACTCAGCGAAGGAACACAGTTTCTCTAGTCGTTACATATATTTATACTGTATGCTATAACACAGTTTAAAAACATCAGATTTTTTTTCCTTTTTGAACATTTGTTGATATGTAAATAAATTGTCATTCATTGTAATTCATTTAAACAAAACAGATCTGTCTTTGCATGCCCTTGTTATTTACAAGATCACTTTGTCTGGGTTTGTTCTTGCCGGCTACAGTGGAACGCAAAATGCTAAGCAAACAGACTGCTTTTGTATCCTTAACAGCATACAGATGCATATGGTGCAGAAAATACATGGAGACAGTGGAGGACAAAATCGCAGGAAAGACCTTGAAGCAGCTTTGTATTTGCTTTTAAATGGATTACTGTGTGTCGCAGTTAACAGATCCTGTAAAAATTTATGTATTGTGCATCTAAACTTTTAGATGTTTTGTACTGTTTTTTTGTATTGTTTTTCTTTCTATTTATTTTTTCCTATTTTTTTATTTTATTTTATTTTTTCAATTTTGATGCTGATACAAGCAAAGGCCTCGTCTCTTGGAGGGATTGTGGGAAATGCATTCATCTGCAGTTCCGTCTCCCGCTGCGATCCAGAAAGCAAGCGTTGGCACATCAAAATACATTCAATTTGAAGGCATACCCAATTCTCTACAAAGCCAGTCTGTTCAGACATCCACAAAACTGTGTCCTAATATCAGACAGTTAAGTTGTTAGGATGTATGACACCAGACTAGACAAGAGGTGAAAGCGACTAACATGTCATCTGAACGTAAGTGATTTGCTTTCTTGCTGAGAGTGGGGATAATTACACCACTCTAATACTTGCTCAGTCAATATAAGCAGTGTTCAAGAAGCCGGAGGTACCTACTTGACTAATCCCAGTCTTTATGAGACTTATAAAGGAATATTTCATTTTTTTTCAACAATGGCGTTTTCAATGCCATTAAAGTGGATGCCCTATTTTAGTACATTTTAAACTGATTCTTAAAACTTGACAGTCTTAATTCTTAATAGTGTGACAACCTGTATTGCTAACAAAAGTTAGGAATAACCAATTAGCAAATCCAAGAGATTTTCTAAATTGAAACTACAGCATTTTCCACCCTGACCTTGATTTTACCTCACTTGCAGCAAGACAGCACTTATTTTATTCCCTAAGAAAATAAGGAAATATTTAGCAGTGTTTAAGATAATATTCATGTTATGTTTTAATTTTATTTAAAACAGCTGACCATATTGAATGTTAATCATTTCTTACTGCTTTTTTTATCTTGTAATAAAAGGGTCGAGCCACCTTCTCAGTCTATAAACATACCAACATAAGGAGAACTTGAATTTGTCTTTATACAAATAAAAAGGTTATTTTTAAGAGGCCTTGACTCCCTTTTAAATCTATAAATTTGTGCTGCCCAAAAAATCCTTATGACTTTTGCTCTAATTCAATTTGAAGCGTGGTCCTAGATGAAATATGTGACTGCCACTTGCTGACACTTTATGAAGCAAATGTCATAACTGGAATCCAGCTGAGCGTTCCAGAATGTATTTCTGAATACCCCCTATAATCAGAAAAACTTTGAGGACATATTCCTCCCAATGATACACCTGAGTGAGAGCTAAACACTGAAAATGTTCACAGTAAAAACGAGCCTGGTCTTGTCACGCCTCCTTCGTTCTCCCTATGTCTCAAGTTACAGGCGTAGAGCTACAAAAAGATTTGGTCCCAACTGCCTCAGGAATAATGTAGAAAATATACATTCAGACTTACTGGAAGAGTACAAAATATGGAAACAAACTGATGTAATGAGAGCTGAGCAAAGTAAACTAAGCTTTTATAACAACATTTTCAGATTAACACACGGTTTCTGTATGTTAACCCTGTTCCTAGCAATGCACTTTTATTAGAAACTAGTTAGATTTTATTACTAAAGACTAAATTTGTGACGACTCCTATAATTCAACTATTTCCGTATAAGCCCTGTGTGGCTTGTCCCTTTGTAGTCCTTACTCTGGCTCTCTGCACCATATTCCTGTCATCTCTCCGTCTCTAAGACATAACAAAAGCCCGCTCAGGCCCACTGAAGCATACACAGAGCATCTGTAATTAGTTGTCAACCGAGTTACCTTAAGGCCACTAGCCCACTCAAAATGACAGAGAACCTCCAGGAAGGCATTTTGCCATGACCGAAACACTTGAGTCAGATTGACCATTACCAATTCTCACTCAATAAAGACAGGGATATCAATACGACACCCTCTCGTCCTCATGTACACGCATCTCACTGTAAACATGTAAAGACAAACATAGCTTGGTGTCGTCACCTACCAGCCCCTAAAAGACGATGTCTCCTCAGGTTTTTACTCCAAACAGTGATGAATGGATTCTAGTCTGTCCATCATGTTTGCTCCACTTTACCAGCTCAGGACCTCTCACAGTGAGGACGAACTCTGACTGTAGTTTCTGAGAGTCAGTCTGCTGTACCTGGGTGTCGGCGGAGAGGGGGGTGGATGGTTGGGGACTGGAGGAACGAACAGACCTGTCTCTGACATTTGGGAGCTACTGCTGGATCCCAAAGAGTCACGAAAGGGTGAAGGAGGAGTTAGGGCGATGAGCTCCTCTTCCAGCTCATCCCTCCTGAGCGGTGAGTCGGGGACGCAGGCGACCAGGCTTCCTCTCATGGGTGAGAGGGAGGAGGATGCGTGTGGGTGAGGCGGCAGTGGGTAGGGCGAGTGAGGGATGGAGTGAATTGGACAGCCACCCCGGGGGCCCATACTGGCCTCAATGTGGGGAAGAGGCTGGACGTCGGCGTACGTGGTGAGGGTGGGGGGTATCGGGATCTCCCGGGGTAGCAAATAGGGATCAGGGGGTTGAGCGGCCGGGGGCGCGTGTTTGTGCGTGTGTGTTGGAGAGTCCGAGAGCATCATGTTGTTGAGCTCAGAAATGTTGGCGGTGAAGCGGTTAACCACGCAACTGATCTGATCCATTAATGAATTCTGCCGTGGCGGCGGGCGGTTGCCAATGACAACTAGACGCCTGTCGCTCCCAGCTGTAACAGATCCACTGCTCGGAGGCCCAGAACTGCTGCTGCTGCCGCCGCTGCAGACACTGCTTGAGTACTTTGAGATGGAGGCCATCTGGGACTCCTCCCCTAAACTGGCTCCTATCCTCTGGCTGACGGTGCTGATCGGCGAAGGGGTCTGCGGCTGGTAGGTGATTGAGTAATGCTCTTCTGCTTCTGAGAGCTCGTACAGGGTCTTGTCTGTGCCACTGTCAGGATGAGTGGGCAGAGAGGACATGGAAGAGAGGGAGGGCAGAGGTACATGCGGAGGGAAGTCGGATCCCCCACAGTAACGCTCTTCAGAGGTTTTGGAGAAAGGCTTAATGACTGCTGTCTGATTGTTCTCTTTCTTCTTGATGTGGAAAGACAGCCGCTGCCACAGGTGGTTGCCTCTTGAGCTGCTACGCTCTGTCCGCGCCCAAGATACTGATTTACCATTCGAGCTGCAGAATATAAGAAAAAGAAAAAAGACAGGAAGAAATAAAAGTGGTTTTACCTTGCAGATAGAGGAAAACATCCTAAATAACTCATTAGCCTTCCAAGTAAAAACAGATAATAAATACATGCTCAGTATGAGGGATTGGTGTTAGTTGAATGACAGAACAAAAGATTATTTTTAATCTTCTGCATAACAAACTGTGCGTTATGATTGAATAAAAGGATTTTTCTTCTAGAGAGCCTTGAGATGAATAGTTGTTTAAATTGCTACTATATTAATAAGCTGAACCGAAAACTGAATAAAGTTAAAATAATAAGGTGGCGCTTTGAGTCAAGAAAATAAATCACTCAAACTTTATATGAAGATAGATTTTATTACGTTTAATTCCTTGCAATATTCTTTTCTTTACAAGCTTTTGTGTTTTCTCAGTTTATCAACTTTGCTTTACCTTAGTAACTAAGATGGACAGACTGCTCAAAATGTATACATTCAGGAAACATTGGGAAGATTTTGATATTAATTTTGCCCTTCAAATGATGCTTAAAATTTGGAATGATAACTTGACCATTCTTGGTATAGGTCAATTAATTGGTGGACTTCCATTGACAGACTCTGCTTAAAAAAAACTAACCCATTCATTATAATAGTAAAGAGGCCTAGACTTATTCTCCACCTGCTTTAGTTCTTTCCAAAATCAGCTGTTTGTTTTGAGTCATTGTATCATTGGAGCACTGACTGAAATGACATGTTCAGATGAAAGTAAGTGAATGTTCAATTTTGGAACAAACCAAATACTCCAAACCTTATGCTTAACATAAACTTAAAGATAATAGTATACATCACGGTGGACTACAACAACAAAAGGGTTCAGTATATGAACTATCCACATGGCATGGAGAGAAAGTGCTTCATAGACAGGCCAAACCCAAATTGAACGATTTTTAAGCTGTCATGACAGGCCAGTTAAAAAAACCACAAATAAGAAATTCTTCTGTATAGTCTCAAATCAGCAGGAAAGTGCTTGGAATCGGAAAAAACTGGGTGCTGTGACATCGCAAGCAAACTTTACAACAGGTTTTACAATAGCTTGCCATCGAACATGATAGCAAAGGATGCTAAGGTAAGGTCCTTTAATGCATGGATGGATGGACTGATTAAATAAATCCAATATTAGCGGCTACATGTATGTTTTTGTGCTAAAACGCAGAATTTGTTGCATATTTATTACAAAATTAAAAATGTATGATCTGATAGATCAATAAAAACCTTGTGATGATGATTATTCATAAATTCTGATCAGCACTATGGATAAAAAAAAATGCCAAATTAGTTAATCTATTTATTTTTTATGCCGAAGTAGCAAGATTTAATTTTTGAAAATAAAAAAACTAACAAGATTGCGTTATTACACTAATCTTTAAACCCTGCCATTCTAAATTTGTCTCTGTGTTTTTGTTTTCAGGTTAATTAGTCCAATTAATGTGTAAAGAAACTCCTGATTAAAACCCATACCAGTTTATCCGGAGGAGAGAGGGAAAAAATCAAATCCCCTTTAAATGAAACTTTCGGATGGGCCTTACTGAGACACATGAAGCATACTAAACCAGAGCGTGATCGATATTCTGTAGCATCTGCCATTTTCCTCTCAGAGGTTAATTTTAATGGCTGGTGAAAGTAAACCAGCCTCACCACGGCTGTTCAAACATTTGGTTTAAAGATCGTTCAAACATTTCATTGATTCAAAACCTTAATATTCTTCCATTATTTTCTGTCTTTGTCTTTTCTGCCTGGTCTGACAACGTCAGCTAACACAACAGTTTCTGGCCCTTCACTGAGGAGACAGACAGCCCTGCCAATTACTACCACCCACAGAGGACGATAGGACCAAAAGAGACGTGTGGGGGGAGGAGAGTAAAGTGAGGAACATAGACATTTTTTTACAGGGTGATTGAGATCTTGCTTGCCAAGCAAAGCTAGCTGGAGCAACTTGCTGACAAATGAGAACGTCTCTCAGTCTTTTCACTGAGACAAGCGATGCGTCACTTCTTTTTGAGTCCTTTGATCAGTTCCTTGTCACCGTGGATGTCCTCTAGAGTGCAAAACAAGAGCAATCATGTTGTCCATTTCTTCCCATCAACATAGCTCTTTATTTTCTGTACCATACATTTTTAATGTTTATATTTTCCTTTTCACTCATCTTCCTCTCAGCTTCCTCTTATCTCTTATTTTTCTTGTGCCTCAGTTTCCAGAAGTTCAGAAGACAAAGCACGGAGATTTAGGTAATCAATCTCTTACACAGAATGAACTCTTTCCTAAGTGGGGTCATTATAGAGATGGTGCTTCAGACTGTAACTCAAAAGTACCGTTTCATTAAGGTGCCTTGGGTGAGGGGTTGGGCAGTAGATGCTTACACACAGATATACCTGAGGGTTTCTCCAGTAGAGCCTCTGCGTTTAAACAGGTTAACCAGACTCGAGGAGCGGCTGGCAGCCGAGGATGACTTTCCGTCTCCCACATGCATCCGAACCACGGTGCTGGTGGTGAAGGCACTGCGCACGTTACGCTCTGGTTTGGCCAGAATGATGTACACCTAAAAAAGGGACAGAACAATCAAAGTTTAAATATGCTTCCCATTTATTTACGGCAGTTGTATAATCTGTAAGTGTATAAAATAAAATAAAAAAACAGCCTTTTGCTTTATGAAATTCATTGAAAAAATAAATTAATAACCAACTGTATTATGGGAAAAAATATCCATATAATAGTTTGCAAAGAAATAAAATGAACTAAATATGATAATCTATACTTTACATCTCTAAGGTTCAGGTCATGGTGATTAGGGTGTCTATGAACTTCTAATTAGTAAACCACAATTTCCCATTTCACTGGGTGGTGGAAAACCATAACAAAGACAACATAATATACCAATCAAGAAAGGTAAGTATAAACCTTATTATTTAAAAACTAAGACGAAGAGAAAAAGTTTGAGGGAAGTATTATCCAACCAATCCATAGGATTATTTTGTAATCAACTAGCATGGCATTATGAACTCTTTCAAAACCTAAACCGGTTATGATTGGGTCTTTTAACATCATAATGATCAAAAACCTTTATCCAAATCAACACAGTAATTGTTCACCACAGTACAAAACTGCAAACAACTTGAGAAGTTCGAGTAGAATGGTCCTCAAATCTCATTGTACAATGTGTATAATGACAATAAAAGTCATTTTATTTTATTCTATTCTATTCTATTCTAATCCAACAATGTATCCATTAAAATATTCAAGAAAAGATTATGTTTATTGTAACCTTACCTTGGGTACAAACATGCAGCACAGAGCCACAGTGGCACTGAGGCTGACACTGAAGCACATGGTGATGATTTTATAGTTGGATCCAAAGTAGATGGGGACAAACGCCAACCAGATGATGCAGGTGGTGTACATTGTAAAAGCAATGTACTTGGCCTCATTGAAATTAGCTGGGACATTGCGAGTCTTGGAAAAAATAAAAAAAATAGTATTAGAAAAAAACAATTGTTTATATTTGCCTCCTCATGTTAAGCTGTAATTTTTTCTTTAATCCAGAAGTGTAATAGCCACTACTACATTTTGTCAACAAGCCCTAAAGAGCTCGAATGAATACTGATCCAAGCTGTTTGCTCATTATCTTGGTACCTAAGCTGGTTCAGGAAGAAAAGGAAAAGTTCAGGGAAAAGTTAATCATGCGGCCAAAAATCCAAACTGCATGTGTTACAATAATATATTCAGCTTTTCTGTTTGTGCCTGTTTTCTTACGTTTTCATCCTATAAAAATGATAATGGAAGAGAGTGGGAATTTCAATGAAAAGCCAACATAATGTCAGTCTCATGCAGAAAAAAAAAAGTCAGACAAAACTCCTTCCTTATAACATATTCTTCAATATGTTTATTTTACACAAATATCAACAACAGATCTGCACAAGCAACCTAATACCAAAAGGGAAACCATGCATGCATACCCGTACTCACAAGATCCTGTATTCATGGTAATATTTGTCCAGATAATAGCTATGTGAAAACGGAAAAGGAGTTAATTTATTCCACAACTTTGTTGCGAATTGCTGGATTAATATTGAGTGAGTAAATGGTTGCCATCAGTATTGTGACTCTTGGTTTGTACAACCATTGGCACAAATTCCCATTTATTACATATGCAATCTTGTCCTAAAGAAAGATTGTGTCTGCAAAGAAAATAACACCATAATCTTATGTGTGGCCATCCGTGGTTTATGTTAAATTCTGTAACTTAATATCTTCTTTAAAACAATCAAGGATAAACCTAGACTTGGTTACGTCTTCCTTTAACATTTACACCACATTATATGACAGCCATTGCACTTGCAACACCAGTTTAGACTCTCCCCAGTGTGCACATTTGTGCTGAAGCGTAACTAAGTTTAACTTTG
Source organism: Orestias chungarensis (assembly GCA_032876305.1). NCBI lineage: Eukaryota > Metazoa > Chordata > Actinopteri > Cyprinodontiformes > Cyprinodontidae > Orestias > Orestias chungarensis. The sequence continues at coordinate 16,052 of JAVLVB010000475.1, forward strand.
TTACCTTTTAATCACAATTATTTGAGAAGATCAAGATTTGCAACCTGCAGCTTAGGAGTGATAAGCTACTATTTGGAGCTTTTCACAATGGCTCCTAATAAATGTAGTTAAAAATGATAAATAACCAACAATTGGTTTACAATAAAGATATAACAACAGAATGAGTTTGGCTTTATTTATTTAGTTTTCACAACAGAATGATACTAATGCCTTATTTCCACTTGTAGGTTGCACTAAGTTGAAGGTCCATCAATAATCGGAACTGCATCTAAAGCAGGCCAGGGATGCTGAGGTATGGGTCGGTTACATGAGCCACTTTGACAATGGAAACAAATCAAACAGCATACAGAACTGCACCATATGGCTCAAGAGAAACTAGGCATGAAAGAACCACAAATATTTTTTAGATCTTAAGTTTAAAAAGAAACAAAACATAAAACTTCAAAGACTTACCTTAAAGGCATAAAAGGTGCAGCTGAGGATGAGCAGGCCATTGTATCCCAGTGGGGCTACCACTCCGAGGTTAGTGGTGTGGCAAATAAGGTTCACCTGGCGGATACTGGGGTAGTCATTGATCACCTGAATACAGGGACAGGGCAGGTTTTTATAAAACCGGATCAAACTAAATTAGAATTGAACATGTTCAGTCAATGTTAAGATTTCAAGGATTGCTTTCTAGTCGTGAAACCATCACTGTGCTTCACATCCACAGATTCATAACTTACATTGGGTGGCTCCATGAGGAAAAGAGCCACAATGATGCCCAACTGTAGCAGTATGAGGAGGAAGGCAATGATGAGCTGGGCGCAGGCTGACATGAAGCGAGGTTTTTTTGTACAAATCTTTTTCTTGCTCCCTGCGAGGATCCGAGCAATGCGATTCGTCTGTAGTTGGACACCAAACATCGTCACAACATAGTGCAGCAATGTTTACGCCATCAATATTCAGCATTTCTAAATAGACACATTAGTTTCAATTTAAAAAGCGGTGACTTCGTCGTCTTTCTCACCTTGGTGACAAGTGCAGAGTAACTCATGGCAGGTGACAGACCTATTCCTAGTCGTTGGAGGTAGCAGTGGATCATGTGGGGTTTTGCAATGAGGGTGAAGGTGCACATATATCCGAGGCAAATCCCTGCTAGTATAATGTAACACAGCTCCCGGCTAGAGGATTTCACTACAGGGGTTTCCCGGAAACTTAAAGACACACAGTCAAACAAGCATTAGATAAGATGATAAAGGCATCAAAACTACACCCAAACAAAAATCAAAGCCAGAAGCTGGAGAATAATAATTTGTAGCACATTTATTCGTTTCAGTTTCATATTTCTAGGATAAAATGTGTCTTACTAGATGAAAACTGCAGTGACAAAGAAAGTTGCCATTAGTCCGAGGCAAGCAAACACCACTGCAGCTATGGGCTCTGGATCCCCCCATCGTAGGTACTCCACCGGGATTGGGTCACAACCTGAAAAAAAAGGGATGTAAACAGGTAAATAAAAATTGAGTCAAAAGGAAACATATTTTCAGTATTACACAAATACATTTTTCCATCCATGACTTTTTTGCATTATTATTAGTGAAAACTGATGCATGACCGTCATGCAGAAAACATAAATATGAGGGAAACTTCATATTACCCTTAGTAAATTAAACTGATGGTAAAAAAGATGAAAGTACAATGCTAAAAAAGAAATATAAGAGGCTGAAAGAGTATTAAGACAAGAGCAAAGGTTCCTCTTCTATCAGGATAAACACCGTCGACATACAGACAGAACTGTGATGGCGTGGTTTTGATCTAAGTATTTGCATGTGTTAGAATGATTTATTGAAACTCCACTCCTAAGTCTAACGGAGAAACTACAGAGTTAAAAACTGATGCTGACAAATGCCCACAATTCAATATTAATAAGGTTTATGTACTCTGTAAAGATATAGGTAAAATGTATCGATCTCTAGATGCCCTTTGAAAAGCAGTTCCCCAAACTTTGTGTTTTATGCTTGTATATCTTTTTGGAAGTCAGCTAACAAACACAGACCAACTGACCAACAAGAAAGAACACAAGTTTGTTTTTGTATACAAGGAATGATAAACAGCGGGATTGAAATAAACGATTAAACGACAGACAACCATTAGTGCTGCCTTTTGTGACATATGAATGTATCCTAATAATAGCACCTTAATCTTCTACATTCCTCTGAAGTCTAATCATGAATTCTTCTTCCTCAATTTCTTTCTTTACACCTCTATGAATTATTCTGCCCTTTAAATATCTGCCTTATCTCTCCACATCGTTTTCCATCACACCTTGTTCCCTAATTCTTTCCAACTTAATTTCTGTCTTCTAATAACAATAGTAATAATTCCTATTCAACTGTATTTGCCAAGTAAATACAACACAAACGAGGAATTTGTTTGGGTGTAATTGCACCGAGGCACCCATTTGCCAGGTAGGCAGTAACGTATATTCTACCTTTATGCTGGTGGATGTTATCTGGGTACTTCTTGGACACATACAGCAGAAGTCGAGGAGAAAAAAATATGTTTTCTTCAACTTTCTGGCTATTTTTTCTATTTTCTTCATGAAACAAACACCAATTTCTACAGCAGAGAAGAGTTTAAGTTTTTTTTAGATGTAAATATTTTTAAGATGGTCAACATTGCTTACATAATTGATAATGCAATTAAAGAAATTAACTGAGAAAAGATTAACTAATCCTTCAGCAGACTTGTATATAAGCGTTTGGTTACATTTTATGTTAAGATACTAGAAAACAACACTCACAGACCTAAAAACCTCACACATATTGCATTTATTTTCTTTACTCATAGTACTTTCAAAGAAGACAACCTTCTTTATGTCAAGAATGAACTTACACATTGTTGCCTAATTAAAAGGAGCAGGAACAACCCACTAAAAACTATCATATTGTTATTTCGTTCATAGACTTGCAGAAAATTGTGAAATGCTATATTTAGCTGTAAGCCTAACAGGTGCAGGGTTCATTCAATCAAAAGTTTCGGTGCTCTATCAAACAGACTGAAAGGTTTGGCCATGATTAGAGAGGCTCAAATCCCACAGCAAATCCTCCTTTTTTCTCCGGGGTCTTCCTCTGTCACAGCCTGCATTCACTTTACACACACTTCATCCTTTTAAGTTATTATTTCTCTCCTTCTTCTTTCCTTCGCACTACTGATCTATCAAACACTGTTATCCACCTCTATGTGGTTTCACGTGTATCTGGCCGCTCTCCCTGCCCGTTCATCTTTGCTCTTCCGTTTCTCTTCGCTCTGCCTTTTGATTCCTGAGCCTTGTAGATTTATTTTCTATTGATCTAACTTTACAGGATCAAAATGAAGGGTGTTGGAAGAGGAAAACAGTCTATTTGATTCAACTTTTGCTATTTACAGTCATAGGTGAAAGAAAGCTTTCATGACTGCCAATCTATATATTAGAAAAACTACTTAATTGTTAAGTGATTTACTGTACAAACAGGTATTTTTTCCCTTTTGGTGATCTGGAGCATGTTTGCAAGTCAACACACAAAGCAAAAGAGAACCAAATTTGCCAACTCATTTAATAATTATAGTCCTAGCCAGCAATCTGGAGAGATGTTAAAATGCCACTTTCAATTTATATAAAGAAAATAACTCCACATTGAGAAACAAACGTACATCAGGAAAACACCCTAAAGGTCAAACGAACTGTAGCATGTTTTGACAGGCGACACAGCGAAACCCTCCTTTAACTAAAAATAATTTTGATCCAAAGTAGCATGTGAATGAACAGCAAGACTTCTGCTAAATCCATTAGACAGACTAGTAGAGCAAATATTTTACTTTGAGGAAACAACAGTTCAGCGTTGCAGCTATTGTTCAGGTTAAGAAAATGCAAACAAAAAGTGCCTTGTTTGGTTTCTACATCAAATATTCCTTTTAGAGTGGTTTATTCACTTTCGAGAGATAAGTATTTCATTTTCATCTAAGAGAAGCTCCTTCTAATAACCCCAGAATCAATTTTCTCATCAACTTAGAAAAGAATTTTTTTGCAATTTCCAAACAATTAGACTGGGTATTTGGACATATTTTTCCAGAAAAGATAAATCACAAAGTTGTTTCAACTGATCGTCCATCCATCCATCCATTACCCAAACCTTATCCTTGTGGGGTTGCAGGGGTTTGCTGTCACCTATCTCCAGTCCATACAACTGGATAGTATGAGAGCAAATGTACTCTACCCTATCCTGAGAAACTAGCATATATATATATATATATATATATATATATATATATATATATATATATAT
>JAVLVB010000475.1:20458-32291 GCA_032876305.1 Orestias chungarensis
TTTACTTTTTTATTTATTTACCTAATATATATATATATATATATATATATATAACCATTTAACAGTCAGTGTGCAGCCCAGCATTGTCACACAGGCTCAAGGTTTGAGTTTTGAGAGGTTTCTTTCTCTGACAGTGATCCTTCATTTGAATTCTTAGCAGGGCTTGATTCATGTTTTAATAATCAAGCTCAGTGAGGAACAATTATAATGAGCAGCTAGGAGCACATCACAACACTATCCCAGTGCTTCCAACGCAATAAAGGTGAGGTAAAATTCACTGGGACTGCAGTGTTTTTAAATTTAAAATTGAAAGATTCTCTTAATACAGAATAATTAAAACACTCATGAAAATATTGATTACAAATAAAGCAAATGAGAGAGGAAAACAGGAGTCAAATAGGAATTTGTGTAGCTGGTGTGGAACTTCCTATAATGCTGCAACAACACATTAAAAGAAAGAACTCTCATTCCAGTGTAATTTAAACTGCTTTATCTTTCCTGCAAACCCACATGCATTCGCCCACCCTAAAGAAGGCTTTTCACCCAATGACTGCTGGTAGGCATCAGAATCTGCAGGGATAGGCAAGTATAGCCAATAGAAAGATGGGTTGATGGATGAATCAGGCCAATCATCAGTTCTCATCTTACTGGACCTCTCAGCTGCATTTGATACTTTAAACCACAGCATCCTACTTACCAAGCTGGCAGACATGGGCATTGAGGGTAGTGCACACTCCTGGTTTGAATCCTACCTCTCCAGACGATCCTTCAAGGTGGCATGGCAAGGCCAAACATGAACGCGACATCACCTCACAACATCAGCAACAGGTTAGACTCCCTATCTTTGGCACCCACTAAGGTTGTAAGAAACCTGGGCGTCATGATCGATGATCAGCTGACATTTGCGGATCAGTTTGCCTCTGTCGCTCGATCGTGTTACTTCTCTCTATTCAACATCAGGAAGATTAGGCCATATCTAACTCAACATGCAACACAGCTCCTAGTTCAGACCTTGGTCATTTCCCGCCTTGACTACTGCAATGCCCTCCTAACAGGTCTTCCAGCCTGTGCTGAGAGACCGCTACAGATGATCCAGAATGCTGCAGCTCGGTTGGTTTTCAACCAGCCTAAGCGAGCGTATGTCACACCCCTTTTGACAGAACTCTATTGGCTTCCCTTAGTTGCAGGCATCAAAATCAAATCACTAATGCTGGCATACAGAGTGTTTGATGGATCAGCACCCATCTACCTCAACACCCTCTTAAAGCCTTACCTCACTACCCGCCCGATACGTTCCTCCAAGGAGCGCCAACTAAAGCGACCAACGCCCCGTGCAGGTCAATCTAAACTCTTCTCATTTGCGGTTCCTCGCTAGCAGAATTACCTTACGTGCACTATCAGAGCATCAGATTATCTTTCCACCTTCAAGAAATCCTTGAAAACCCTGCACTTCCGAGAGTATCTCTTGCCCTAAAAAATTTAAATGTACTTATTACACCCCCCTGATATTATTTAGCACTCAATGTATGTACTTCGGCCTTCTGTGTTTACCTAAATGCTGCAAATGAGTGTCATCATTAATGTTAAATCCTCTCCTAGCATATTGCAGGTAACTGAGTAAATTGTGTCGTAGTTCAAGTTAAACCCTCTTTTTGTAAGTCACTTTGGATAAAAATGTCTGCTAAATGCATAAATGTAAATGAATAAATAGATAGACAGTGTCACGACCAACAATAATAAACATGCAGAAACCACAAACATACAGATTCCGACCTGTGAGGCCATCATTAGGCCATGAACCCATCTCACAGGCTCGACAGGTGTATTCGTCAAACACAAATTCGTTTTCTTTGCACGGGGTACACGTCCAGCAGCAGCTGACCTCACCCTTACGGATCACCTTAAACAGAGAGAGAATAAGCATTTTTTAAGACTGCACAGGTCCCAGTTTAACTGCAGGAACTGAATTGGAAGGAAAATTGTTTGTATTTGCTGAAAAGACATTCCATATGCAGCATGGTTGATGTATTTATGGGAACCTTTCGCTTGTTTCAAGTCAAGCAGAAAATATCTGATTTCTTTGAGTCTTGACTCGGATTAATTAGTTCGCAGAGGAATAGCCTGTGGATACAAGCATTAACCAATCGAACTATGAAAGTTTAGTTAAGTGTTTCATAGTAATTCACCAACAAACCGTCTTTGACAAGTTAAAAATTGCTTTTATTAGATTTAAAAATCATGGATGCAGACTAAACATTACTTATGTTTGCCTTTCCACATGCAACAGTTATCGACCACTAAAAGGCTGTCATATGAACACTTCATTTACTGAACATTTTCTCCCGTTTACATGTTTAAAAAAATATTTTATGCATATTTGCAATTTCACCTTAATCTGCCCTTTGTCACAGGGTTCACTGCAGACCGATTTAATGATGGTATCTTTACTGGACCAGATTTCATCATCATCTATCTTCAAGCCACTGTTGTCCCAACTACCAACATTGATGTAATCATAGTAGTCCTTCCCCATCTTCTTGAAGTTCATTATTTCATACCTGTTCAACAAAATCCACACATAAGGTGAACAATATGACACTATGTTTGTAAATTGAACAAACAGATTTGTGCTGAATATGATCACCAAGTAACTTCACCTACCTGCCAGGTGAGTCTCCATTTTCGTCAAATAAAATTCCCTCTCCTGACACCCCAGTAAAGTTGGTTTTCATCAGGAAGTCCAACAGAGTCGCGCCATCTATAGGTCGCATAGCATCACAGAGGCCCTGAAGATATATATATTTAGCCATAAAGTGTTAGTAATGAAAACAAATGATTTTTAAAAAATGCCCTAAAAACCATGGCAGTATAAAATACTGATATTCCATTAACTTACTTAAATAATTTAACAACCGTAACTCAACATAAGCTTTTTTGTCCCCAATAGACACCCTAAGATAACAACTAGCCACAACATAGGCGACCAAAGTCTTAATTAGGGCATTTCAGGTCAGTCCAATATTAATGAAGCTGACACTAACAGGGAAAAATTAACATGTCAAGATTATTACATCGGCTAAAAAAAGTAGGGAGAGGAAATGTTAAACTGGGTCAATTATTATTTTAACAGGTGTATTGTTGTTTATTTTTTAAAAGTGAATATTATTAGGACTCACTCAGATTAAAAATCTATTTTAAAAGTGTCCTGAACAAGACAGGAAGCACCAATACAGCCCTATAAACAGATCTTGTCATGTCAGTATAAACCCATAGGTCATACATATTACGTTTTTATAGTGCTCCTAATGCGAATGGTTAAAAAAAAAAAAAAAAAAGTTGATTTCTCACAAAATTCGTTGTGGGCAGAAGAGAACACAGTAAAATTATATACAGTAAGAGATGTAATTGACTTCTTCATTGAGTTTTTGGATGACAGTTTATCAGATTTTGTGGTTTAAGAAGTTAAATATACATTCTTAGTAGTAGTGAATTTGTAGGCACTGTTTAGTGTGTTATAAAGAGTAACTTTTGCATATGAGAAAATAAGTGAGCAGCATGAAACACTGTTTGTTTTTTTCCCCTGTTTCTGTAGAGGATCTGTACATATTTACCAGATGCCAAGATTGTTCATATTTTTCTTATTATTTTTGAGTCTGTAGTTTGTTAAAACTTTAGTAATTTACGTGCCACTTGTGGGCTTTTGTGGACCACATACAGATTGATGTCACACTGGAATTTACAGTTTAGTTTTGTAAAACGTAATGACATTTGATGACATTTTGCTTCATCTCAAAGCAAACATACAATACAAAATCGATGTTTTAAAAGATTATCTTGATTGCAAGCTAGAAATATAAAAAACTTCATTACAAAAGGTTTAGTAATTTAAGGTCCTTGAGTCAGAGTACCGTTAACTGTTTTTAAAAATATCATTACTGTACAGAGGTGGGCACAGACAATGATCCTCTAATCTGAAGGTACATCCCTAAATTTCTGTCCATTGACTGAAAAAGAAACAACTGTGGACAGAAACTTGCTAAATGAAGACCCTGAAACTCAACAAAGAGCTGTGTTTAAAATCACAAAGAAAAGAAACCAGGGAATTGTTTAGGCCAATTACAACTACTAAACTTCTTCTTAGAAAGGGAAATGGACCAAATGGTTGCTGTGGACAAAGAGAAGCCAATTTCTATAATGATTACTACAAAGTTACATTAAATGCAAATTGGGATTTCAGCAGAGTGAATCAAACCCAAGCTCTAAGTAACAGTGAGAACAGCCAATTATGGGGTTTACTTTGGTAGCACTAAATTCTTTAGAAACATGGCAGAAAGTCTCAAAAGTATTTCATCCTTGTGTTGAGATACTTTCTTACATTCAGTCAATGCAGTATGACAAAAAGTCAAACACGGGGAACACATGAGCAAAACTACTGAAACATAGAAGCAGTCCATAGAGAGCTTTGAGTCTGTTAAAGTGTAATTGATTAGTCCACGTTATGCATCAGTACACAGTAAAGATTCAAAGGAGGCACTGCTAGATTCTGCGCATAAACTAAATCTAGTCAAACAGCCAAACTGGGCTTTGAGGAACAGCACAGGCAGGGAAGCACAATTATCTACCCACTCTGCTTTTTCTGCTCTACTGTCCTGGCCCTTCGTATATTTCTTTGTTTTCTACTGGACCTACCTGATAGCCCGGGCAGAGTGAACGTTGCATGTTGTGCAAGCCGAATGCCATTGAGTAGATGGCATTAATGACAAATCCCATCTTGGTGTCCTGTGCATAATGCTGCTGCAGGGTTTCTCGTTCTGTAAAGGTGGATAGATAAATAGATATAGTTAAATTGGAGGAGAACTGAGAATCATATGGGATGAGTTTCGGTGAGAAAAAACCCCCCTCAAAATACATTAAAAAAAAACAATTGTGTTCTTAACATCAAAGGCCTCTATCCTCTTCCTCACCACTCACTTCCGACCTCAACATTGCATTTATTTCTGTGTCTGTCTGTGTCCTGTTCTTTTGTATTTCCCTTCCCATTTCATTAGAATAACTAAGAAATGACTCTCTTTGATCCAGCTCTCTGGTACTATTTAGTCTATGAATGAAGTGAATGAAACAGAGAGAGGAGGGGAAGGCTTTAAAAAATTATATATGGAAATCGATGCAAGGTTAATGTTTAAGATGCACCTGAAGGTGTTGTTGCACCTACAGTATATGCCCTATTTGTAGGTGTGTGTTGAGCTTGTGAAAAAGTAGCACCCCATAAAGATTTCTTTAGGTTTTTCTTGATGGTCACAATTAAATATTCGGGATCATCAAGCTAATTTGAATGCAATAGTTTTATATTTATAATTTGATTTACTGAGGGACAAAACCTGCCCCAACCAGACCTGAATACAAGTAATTGTTACTGTTTTGTAAAATCAAATTATCTGCAATTAAATGTATTTAATCTTTCTTTCCCCACCAAGGACTGATTATTAACCAACTAGACTAATCGCTAAATTACCGAAATGCACTGACATGCATTTGACTTAAAACAGAGGTATTACAACTACTGTGCAATATTCGTATCCATTGGAAAGTTTAAAGGTAAAAGACCCTCCATCTATCGTTTATACAAACTCATCCCTACAAAGTAGAGTTCACCCTGCACAGGTTGCTAGTCCATCACATGTCAACATATGAGAAACACAGTACAAACATCCATGCATGCACAGATTCACACCTAAAGACAATTTATAAAGACAAGCTAATCTAACAGTTGTGTTTTTTGGCTTTTGAGAGAAAGCTAAAATACCTGTGGCAGAACCCATGCCTGCATGGGGAGAACATGAAATCTCAATTTAAAACCCCCAAGACATTCTTGTTGCAAAGCAACAGTGCTATCCAATGAACTTGGACACACCTTGATGTTTAGCTTTACAATCATCTCTAATGCACAAACAACGGGCTTTTTGACCCATAAATCAGCTAAAACAGTGCAATCGAATTTATAAGTGACACATCAGCCTGCCAGTATACTTTCCTACCCAGCTGTTTAACATCCTAACCTCCAAATTTCCCTTCACCTGCTCTCTTTTCCAGAGGAATTTGCTCACCTCTGATTTGTCCCTTTAGTTTCCATTCCACTCTCTTCTTCCCCTCGATGTATTTAAGCCTGGCTCTGCTCAATTTTGTCCATTGGTTTCTCTATCAATCTTTCATTGTTCTCTGTATTATCCTGCATGTTGTAACTTTATTTTTATTTTTTATTAAAGTCATTCCCACATGCAAGCTGTTTACATTTGGGTTCTCCCTAGTTCTGTCTCATGACAAACTGGGATTTTTCAGAAAGCCAGTAAACTCTGTTAAAGACTCACATCTGTGCCAGGAAATTGCCTAACTTAAAAGAACACCACAGTAAATGTAAACCTCAACACCAACTTTCTGTTTAGGAAATGCATTGATGTTGATCATTGTTAACATTGTTAAGACAGCCAAACCCAAATCTAGGCTGGAAAAAGACCAACTATACACCAGTGGGGAACCCTCAGGGCCTTCTATGCCTTAATAGAAGGCCTAGAAATGTTGTGGACCAAACAATAGGAGTATTAAATAAACTTTATTTGTATATTTTAACAAATTAAAACTTAAAATTTTTATTTATTTAATATAATTGCATCTTATATAATGCATTTGATACATTTTCTCTCATCTACATTCTATTGTTGAAAGTCTACTGTAAAGTTCACGTCAGTAATGAAAGGGCTACTGTCCTGAAAAACCTGTTATCCAATCAGAATCTATCAAAACCCGCTTATCTGGCTCATTGATTGGTTAGGACTTCATGAGTCCCGAAGAAGGCCAAGCTGTGTGTCTTAATTTCCGATTGAAGGGTGACTTGACCAATCATGGTTTGATTTTGAGTGGGCGGGACAGGAAAAAAAGATTGTTGGCCCCTCTGGAAGTCTTAACTTCAATCTCAGATGTAGAGTGCAAAGAGACCGTGAGAGGGAGTTAGAGAGCGAAATGGCGAAAGAAGTGATGTTGTGGCTAGCTTAATAGCTTTGCCTTTTTCAAGGCGGGCTTTCACAGAAGCGCTACAAATTATTGAAAACCAAATCCCAACTCCAGAACTGGAATTAAAAGAAAAGGCAAATAAAGTGGAAAGGCATTTCAAGACTGAAAATTATCAGCGCTATCCTTGGATGACGGGCCATCGCCCACTTTACAAAGAAAGATCGGCGGATGGACTTTGTATCCATGTATTATGGTAGGCCCATGTTATAAGCCATCTTGATTATTATTCAGACAGGATTAATGTTACACTGTGACGGTCAGTATTTTTTAAATTGCAGAGGTTTTCTGTGTAAAACTGCGAGCACAAATAGTTTCATTAAATAGGTCAGATGATCCTTTATAAATCCTCATATCAGTAGTTTGCGGTTGGATTTTTGTGCCACGAGTTTGATATGCATAATGGTGCGTAATGGTGCTTGGCGTATTGTGCATTTGAAATGAGATTTTAGTTTTATGATGCTTATGAATTTATTTGACTCAGTCAGTGTGTGTGTGTGTGATTTCTTATGCGCTGTGAGTTTAAACCACTGCCCATGGTGATTAAATGAGCCTTGGGTGTCTGAGTCCGTATGTACGGATTTGGTGAAGTTAATGTTGAGCAGGTTGCTTGTTGTGGAGAATTTTTAAGATGTTATTGCCAATTGTTGACATACTTGTCATTTTTGATTGGATGATTGCAGTTGATAAGGCCTTTCAAATAATCTTAGCCCATGGGTGGTGTGTAATGGTGGCTAGGGGAGGCTGATGGCTGGGGGTGAAGGCCTAGCTGTAATGCTCACGGTTCGCAACTGCTATACACCCTAATATTTTTTATGGTGTCCCTTAAGGCCAGATCTACCCCATTACAGCAGAAGCAGAGCATTCTGTGTTGTTATTTTATTTTTTTCTGCACTTACTGCCACAGGTGCGGTTGTACTTGTTGCTCTCCTGTGGGTGACCTTTAAGTCTGCAGTTAAAGCGATGCTGCCAGAACTCCGGAAACCAAGGGTTCCTGTGGTTGTTTTCAGGACGGAGCTTAAGGTAGTATTCATCAAACCATTTCACATCCGCTGACTGCAGCTTGATGGTAATACCCCCGGCTGCTTCCCTGACAAAACCATCTGTCACATCGTACCTGTCCGCCCATCCATCGCTGCAGAGGAATGAAGGGAGAGACAAGCAGAAACGTTAAGCAAGTCAAAATCCTCAAATAAGTGCCATCAATATACCTTTGAAAATATAAGCATGAAGTGCAGTTTGAGCTGAGTTAAATTTGTGCAGTGACAAATTTTACCATGTTTTGTAGGACTTGAAGATACAGACTAACACAATCCAGAACACACTCGGGAAGAAGAAGGAAAAAATATTGATAATTTAATAACTGTCTACACATAAAAAGATTAAACGAGTGGAGTGCATTTGGATTCATCCTCCTTTATTCTTCACAGCAGACGTGCCAATGAGGGAGCTTTAAAGGACTTCAAGGAGATGTCAGACTTTAAAACAATGTCTTACGTTTTCAGAAGCTCGCAAAGCAGTGATCGGTCATTTTAACATAAAGCGGAAAGGCTACAGCACCTCTGACAATGCATGAAGCTCTCTCGAAATTTACATCTAATGTATGAGAATCAACTAAATACTGGGAAAGAAAATAGTAATGCGGCAAATCATTTGGGACTGATGTATAGGTTCACCAAAAGATGTGTATTGTACCTGGACTTTGACAGACCATTTTAGAAGCTCTAAATAACATAGTGGAAATGATTACCTTTGCAAAACTTATACAGGATTTGACTTTTGTCAAATCCTGTATAAGAGAAGATACATACGTTTGTTTTAGAGCAGATGAAACAAGCATAAAAATAGAACCAGCCTGTCAGGAAACCATATTGTCTTTGCCTACATGTCTATTGCAGTGCCTACAGGTATCCATCAGAGGGAGTCTAGGAGAACTGCCCACTTGTTTCCCAGGTGTGCAGTAATACAACTGCAATTCACTATTCTTATTACGATCATCTTAGGAGGGGCAAGTTGCCAGTGACTTAATCCTCCTAACCTGTGTTTTCGGCTTCTCATAGTTTCTACCAACTGTTTTGATTAGTGGTCCATGTTCCCTTCTTGGATTAACCCCGGTCAGACCAACAACAGCAGTAACTTGTGGAGCTCTACCACCATGACTGGTAACACCATTTTCAAAGATACCTTTTCCTTTTGATTATTTTGCTCCCCGTAATACACCTTGCTACTTCCTTCATGGCTTGAACTCCACTTGCTTACTGAAGCAAGCCAACCCAGATTCGATTCTCATCTCCCTAGCAGTTCTTAATCATCTATACAGTAAGAACAGACATTCCCTCTTTCTAAGCCAATCACATCCGCCCCTCCAAGATCACACTAATTTTTGTTTCCCTTCCATAACTCCCATTGTCCTTCATTGCAATTTCCCTAAATCTTCCCTAAATCTGCTTTGCATATAATCCTTTTCTTCTGAATAAATGTCACTAAACTTATTCTGTGTCTTCTCAGGGTTCCTTGCATGTGGGTCAGAGGTTTAAACAAAACAATGACAAAGTTAATGTTCCGGGACATACAGTAAAAGGAAAACGGCCATTACTATACAGACTGCGGACACATAGGAGACAGCTTTCACATCACAATGGCCAATGTCTAAAAGTCAATCAATCATTTAGAGAATGTTTATGGCCAGACACACCAACACGGATGTGCCACCACACTCTTAAGATGGTCTGAGTCAAATATTTTGTCTGATGCAGCTAATCTAACATCAGCCACATGCAGGTAGCAACCTCACAATGCACTCCCACACAGCATTTAGACACTATAGTTAGTGTCTGTAATAAAACACCCTAGTTTACCGCTGCTCAACAATGAACAGATGTCAACGTAAATGAGTCTCTGCAGTAAAGCGAGGGAAGCAAATTGAAAGACAAATCTCTTCTTGCCACCTTGGTTGAAAATCTGGTCGTCAGTTCCTATAGTGAAAATTGGTTTATTTAAGCATTATTTTTTTGGTTTGAGCCTTTTTTTACCTATGTTTTTTTCTTTCTGCTGATCTTGGAGCCTCCAGAATAAAAACTATATTCCTACTATAGAGATCCCTGCACCCTCAGATTGAACATACACTGGGTATTTGACTGTTTCCCATGCAAGTCATGAAGGGATTTTTTCCTTTTGTTGCTACTGGCTCCCTTTATCACTGAGCTGTGGTCAGGAATCATAGTAAAATTATTTTTAGATTGCCATCAACCCATTTAATTAATGTTTATGATTGTTTAATGTGAAAATAAATAACCTCACATTTGCGTGCTTCAAAAATCCTGTCAATGAAAGTTATTCCGCCTTTATTAAGTTTCAGTGAAAATGTGTTATGTTAACCCAATTAAGGAAAAAGCACAAACTTTGAGCAAGACGTGTTAGCTCATTTACTGTATTGCTATTAAGAATATTTGTAGTTCTTCAAAGGTCTGGTTGTGTAGAGCTGGCTTTTAAGCATAGTCAATGTGCACATAACACAATACTTTTGACTGGTAATTCTGTAATGGAGGTAGTAGAACAATAAAATTGTTACTAGAGGCATTTTTAAATATGTCTCAGTATTTCTTCCTTTAAATTTTCTTATTAAACTCTATATGTCCTGTAAAGATAAGCAAAATCATAAATCTAAATGTGGATGCAAGAGTTTTGAGGTGCAAGGATAAAATCCCTCCCAAGGCTCTACTGATGCTTTTCTGCCTAAATAAATCCCAGCCTATCAACTTTATGGACTACGATTATCCAATCTAATCTGGTCCCCATGTACTTGTGTCATTTTCACCAATTATGACTAAATGCTATCCACCTGGGGCTACTTTGCCGCTAACAGTGTAGTTAGAGAATAGAGAAAATATGTACTAAATGGTTAGAAAACAGGTCAAAGGAAACATGTGAAGATAAAACCTGTTTATCTGGGACATTTATTTAACAGTCATCAGGTTATAAAGGTTTTAGCTAATCTAAATAATTTCAGACTAAAACATAAGTATAAAAAAATAAAAACTTATAGTTGTGTATGTATATTGTCTTTGTCTAGACTCATGAGATCGCCACCACACAATGACACAGAAAACCACATAAAAGAAAGCTGATAAACTTGGTTTTTATTAGAACAGCTAAAAAAGGTACACAATTGAAAAGAGTTTTAAGAAGCAAACATCTTTACTCAGGACAAAATTCTATTAAATTCACTTTTTGGTGTAAGATAAGTGTGATTAGTGTTGATTTGCGTCTAAATGTCTGATGTAATGTTGGTGTTGCCAATTGGTAAATTACGTTTCTAGAGGACAGGAAAAACAGAAATACAACCTTAATGTTATCAATTAAACTAATCATTACAGTTTTTGCTGCATACTCTTTAGTGTGTGTATAGAGTGTTTTGTGAATTTTATATACATTGAATTTAAAACCAAACAAACAAATCAGTTCATGCAGATTAAAGATTAACACTTTATACATGCAGCTGTGTAGGCGGTAATGCAAAAAGAGGAGGGTTTTTCAATGGGAGGCTTCAGGGTGCGCCAATATAGGTACTAAATATGAGGACAAGCTGAGTGCATTCTCACATGCACAAATAAAAGAGGCTGCAGTTGTTTACCTATTATTTCATCATACACTAGACAGATCAATCACTTTTCTATTCTAGACAACAATAAATGTTATAAATGACATTCTGTGTATTTCTCCCTTTCAGTCTCCCTCCACATGTCTGGAAGCCCAAGGCTGTTGTCATGGT
>JAVLVB010000475.1:32391-43738 GCA_032876305.1 Orestias chungarensis
GCACACAAGCACACACACACACACACACACACACACACACACACACACACACACACACACACACACACACACACACACACACACACACACACACACACACACACACACACACACACACACACTTTTGTATTCACTTTTTCAATTAACATCTGATGCCCTCAACCAATGTCACAAATGCTATTTGAGTAACCGTACAATATTACACTGTTGTAGGCCACCAAAATACCTTAAGCATAACTTAAGCAAATCAATTCTGAAAAGCTGGGCCCGAGGCACCTGCCTTTCCTTTCTGTTCATTCAGGGTATAAATAGAAACTAGAGCTCATTTGCAAATGGTTATTAATTTCTAGCCACCTCTTTCTTGGTTATAACATCCCTCACAAGGCTGAAGTTTTTTGACTGTCTTGATTCCTAAGGAAGGTTTAACAAAGCTTTGGTCTTCTTACTTTTCACTTTAGTTTTATTTAGTATTATGTATAGTGAGCACTCTGAATCCATTAAAACCACTCTATCAATGTGTTTTTGATGAGCCCAAAATGCATTCAAACTTTAACAGGTGAACTTCATGTGACCTTCTCTAAGCATTTGAATGCACCTGTCCAACTGTAAAATGTTTCAGTACTTTTCGGACATGTTGCTGTTCTCTAATGAGAAGCTTAACGGCAAAAGTCATGACAGGTGATTGATCCTCGAATCGACCAATAAATGTCCTGGTTCAATTACAGCTGGTGTTTAAACAGTCGTCCTCATCAGGCTGTTCACATTGTGACATCACGAGAACAAGACGACACCTAACAATGGATCAACAGTACCTGACCATTGCAATGCTTCAAACAGGACGTTCTCAGACGGACATGGCCACTGACCTTAGAGTGTCACAGAGTGTCATCAGCAGGTTGCAACAGAGATACAGAAAGACTGGAAGAGTTACAGAAAGGCGTAGAAGTGGACGTCCTTTGCCCACATCCAATGCTGATGACCGCTACATTGTGAACAATGCCCTGAGAAACCGGATAGCCACTGAACTCCAGGCATGCTTAAGGGAGGTGAGAGGCACCCAAGTGTCACGTCAGACCATTCAAAACCGTTTACATCAGCGTGGTCTGCGTGCTAGACGACCTGCAAGGGTATCTGACCACACCAGCAGGCACAGGCGTCATCGTCTTGCATGGGCCAGGGAGAATTTTCGCTGGACAAGGGACCAGTGGGCCTCAGTGCTGTTCTCTGATGAAAGTCGATTCACGTTGAGCAGAAATGATGGCCGCCAACAATGTTGGAGACATCAAGGAGAGATCTTTGCATCAGCCACTGTTTTCACCAGACGAGCTTTTGGTGGTGGAGGTGTCACAGTGTGGGCAAGTGTGTCCAGTCTGTATAGAACTGCCCTACACGTTGTGAATGGAACAGTGACAAGCCCATACTACCTGAATAACATCAATAATCCAGTGATTTGGCCTTACATGAACAACACAGGCCTAATTTCATCTTCATGGATGACAATGCTCCAGCTCATCGGGGTTGCATCATCAGGGAATGGCTGTTGGAGACTGGTGTACCTCAAATGGAGCGGCCTGCACTTTCTCCAGACCTGAATCCCATTGAAAACCTGTGGGATCAACTGAGTTGCCGTGTAGAGGCTTGAAACTCTGCACCCCAAAACCTCAATGACCTGAGGGCTGCCCTTCAAGATGAGTGGGATGCCCTGCCTCAGCATACAATAAGTCGACTTGTGAACAGCATGAGACGTTGTTGTCAAGCTGTAATTGATGCTCAAGGGCACATGACCAGTTATTGAGACATTGACATTTTTTGTTGTGGTGTACACACCATTGTTGTTAACTTTTGTTTCAAAAAATTGTTTGAGAAAAGGAAATCACCAGTACATCCTTCTACTTAAATGTCCTACTTTCGTGATATGACATCATTGTAGTGGGAACTTTTTACATTTTCCACAAATTTCACCTGAAGTTGTGAGTAGTATATATATATATATATATATATATATATATATATATATATATATATATATATATATATTAATTGATGTATTTATAGAGTTATCCGCATCTGCTTGTGCTTGGGGAGAAACAAACACACATTCCACAGTTGGTTAATGCATTTGTGCAAGACAAACTAATGTGTTGTAGATTACATTTACAATATCCTTGATCCTAAAAGGACAAAATATACAATAAAAATGATTTCAATAATTTAAAAAAATAGGCATTGTGCATCTTTTGGGAGGGGGGGTGGTAGATCCTTTAGGATTGGTCATCTTTTAAGTAACTTTCAACCTCAAAAAGTGTGGGCACAACTGCTGTATGCACATGTATTCATATTTTAAATTGTCGTTTATTAGGAATTCTAGCTGAAAAGAAATTTTACGAGAAGAAAGTAAAGCAAAGATAACCATCAAAGTAGCATAACGTTAGATTAGGTGACATTGCTATTGCTGTAATGTATTGAAACTGATGTGAGCACATATAGCTGTGTGAACGAAGAATATTCACTTCCCTTCTTCTATACGCTCACTCAATACGCATTCTGACACGCTCTTGGCTCTGCATCAGAACTTGGAAATGTATTCAATTTCATTGAAATATTTATTAATCTCAAAGGGGAATTAATTGTTATTGTAACTCATATTACCTAAGATTTTTCAAAAAGGCGGTGTAAAGACACTGTTGCCGTATAAAAGTTTAGTTAAAATGATTGTCTATAAATATGTAAATAAACAACACTACCAACGAAAGACAAAAAGAGCTTTTGCATCTATTCAGACTACTCCTTGCAGATTCTGCATTGGCTTGGATAAATAACAACAAATTGGAAAACTACAAGATCCAAATACTGCAACAAGTGGCAGAAATTACTAAAAACAAATGATAGGATTTAGGAAAACACAAGAGAAGCTAATATAATAGATACTTGAATTTTGTACCCAAAGAATATCTAGTAAGAATACCTATAATTGGCTATTTCAGGTAATGTCTATTTACATTTATTTTAATATTGCATGGCTTCTTTAAGGATCCACTGGTAAAAAACTCAATGTAATGAATGTAATTTCCTGTCAATTTATAATACATTTAACACTAAAACATGTCGTCAGGTTGCTGGGCGATCCCTGGCACCCCAACCAGTTACATAGGTCATATTAGCTGCTTTATAAGTTGGACTGTCTGCTCTTGTAACAATCCAGCTGTCAGTTACTTAAAGTACATGCAACTTCTAGCTTGCTAACTGTTGTTTAAAGTGGTGATTCTATGACAAATATGAAAAGTTGTGTTTTGTCTATAGCAGGTAAAGGGAGGAGATGTGTATTCCAAACTTTTCTTTATCTTAGTCACAGAAAGTGATCGTTCATATTATTTATTGTTTTACTGTTTAGTGAAACAATAGTTATCCAATCAGACTAAAATTGTGCATTTGTATTAGTTTTGCTCATTTAAAAAAAAAAGTCACCAACTGGAAAGTGAAGCCCTTCACTTCTGTATTTTAAATCATTCACCCTAAAACACATGTTTGTATTGTTCTCTACTTAGTATTAAACTCATGTAGTTTAACAAAAACAGGGTCATCATTCTAGGAAAATATTTCATTTGGATCTGAGGCTGTGCTTCCAGTGGGTCACTTTATTAATTGATGCCCACATTTAATGATACCATGCCACCCAACCCTATCATAACTCTTTCTCTTGCTGCCATGGTAACCTTCCACAGACTTCAGATCAGTTTCTGCTCATCATATCACTGCGTACACACTTTATACACATAAAATAAAGAAAACAAATGCACACAACCATTACAGTTACAGAACCATAAACCATCATTTAGTTGGACATAGAGCTGGATAAAAAAGCTTAAACAGTAAGTGCATAAATCATATCTGAGCAGGTATGCCTTCCACCATCTGTACCTTCACATCTTTCCTGGTTTTTAAACTAACAATAATAAATAAATAAAAAACACAGAGGTCAAAGTGATCCCGGGATTTTATTCCCTGCATATTAAATGCTGCTTCTTTATGTTTTTGTGTCTGATTAATTTGGGTTCAACAGTTTGAACACTGAAAAAAAGGTACTGATGTCAAGTTTCGTGTTTTTCTGGCCTTTGTTGATCATAAAAATAAGAAATAGAAACAGGTTTTACATATCAGTGTTGTGTTTTGCTGAATCTATAATTCATTTAAAAAGGCCAGTCCAATATATTATTCCAGAACAAATCTAGCTGAATGAAAAATGCATATAGCCATGTAAGCCTGCTAAAACAGACTCCATCAATGCTACAAATCTGTCAAGTAAACAGAAATGAAGTGTTTTACAATAAATAACATTGAGAAACCCAACAACACAGGTTAAAAATATATGAAATACAAATACAAAACCTCTTCTGCAACCATTTATTTTTAAGAAATGCATTCTCTGTTATACTTTCGCCTTGAGCCAACATTCTGTATTTCTAGCCTTTTGTTAAAAATTGAAGCTTGTTTTTCAAAACATGATAAGAAAAAAAAACATTTTTTTATCACTGTTTAAAATTTCATAACTCTACAAACCTAAGGCTGGGTTTACAAGGAGTCTGTAATCAATTTGTTGTTGGTAAAATGAAGTGAAACATTCTCTGTTGTGTGGTGGTCTAATCTACATGGATTAAACACGGAAATGAGAGAGATGATAAAATATGTCCTGTGCAATTAGCCGTAGTGCCCTGAGCAGGATGAAACAGGTATGGAAAGATCTGAACAAATGAAGGGGAATCAAGGGACACATAATAGTGAGTTGTAAGTGAAGAATTAAGTCAAATTGTATTTCTGAGAATACAGGTAATAAATACATGTGTATCTCTAGAAAACTACAGCTAAACTGCAATAGAAACAATGAAAAGGCAACATAAGAAAATCACTATTCAAAATGTTTCCGTACATACAGGGCAAAGTTTAAAAATGGTCTCCTATAGCACTATAGTAAAAATACTTACACTGTGGAACAAAAAAAAATCTTTTTTCTTTTATGCATTTTCCCAGCTTCTGCACAGTATGTGGTGAATTTTAATGTTTCTCAGCTGCAATCACAACGTAATCACGTAGCTATACAAGGTTTACATTTTACCATTCAACAATACACACAGTTGATATGAGGACTAGATATTTCAATCAAGGTCGGCATTCAAATACAAAACCTCTTTTGCAACCAATAACAGTGCCATGCCATGTACACTTTTCTGCCACTTGGAATGCAAAAAAAGCACAAATTAACAAATATTAAGCATCAAAATTACCACTGCAGGCAATATCTTCAAACCTATGACACAGAATTTATTAATTTCATTTGTAAATATTGCAGTTGCTCAAAGTGCACCTTTCAAATTCGTGAGAATGACTGTAAGAAACTCAAAAATGGTAGAAAACGGTCTGACTTCTACAACTATAACAACTGCAGAACTGGGTGGCGGGACAGATAACAGTAGCTATACAATTCTTGATATGCAGCTTAATATAGAGCTTTTAAAGTCAGACTGCTATGAGGTCTAGCTGAAAACAGTAAGTGAATACTACTTACTAATGACAGCTCATCTACTGTGGACCCCAGCCAAGCAGAGGTCAGGGGTCATTGTGACAACATCAAAGCTCATTTAGCCAAATGTCGGAACTGCCTGTCAGAGGAATACCACAGGGCTAAATATGTGTGTGTGTCATAGAGACAGATATACAAGACGTGTGTTTGTATTCAACTGTGTAATTCAGTGAGTGATTGGACCACTTTATACGCTGATCATTCAATAACACAGAGACACATAGAGTAGAACAGCCTGAGCCTGCTTACCTTGGCAGCAGTTTCATTTTTACCTATCTATCAATGTCACACCTCATTACCCTCTTGCTCCGTTTCTGGCACTCTCAGCCCAGCTCGGTGTCCTATTCGTCTTTTCTTCCCACATCTGGATTCTACTCACCCCTTTTTGTTTTTCCACATTTCCTCCCTCTGCCTGAGTCTTTTTTCATGCTGATTGGCTTCCTTTTTCTCAAACCTTTTTTCAAACCCATCAACAGCTAAACAATACAGCTAATTTTGTGCAAATTTTGTTTTTATTCAAATAAATCTTGAACAATAAGAAAGGTGTGTGGATTTAAATATTGCTCATGAATAGAGATGGCAGGTCAATGCTCAGTGCTTCCTGCTGGCGCTTCATCAGCAGGACGTTTTGTTTCTATGACAACAATTTCTTGACAAAAGTGTCTACTTTAAAAGTTTTATAAAAGAAAACTAACATCTCTTTACTTGTTATCATATAATATAGTACAATAGCTGGTGTTTAACACAGTTCTTCCATCAGGAGCAACAGATACTGGACTTTTCCACTTTATTACAGTAATGACGAATCAGGTTGTTACACTTTTGTGTCACTGTGGAAATGCAAACAGGTTCTGAATTTTTATAGTAAACATTACTCCATTGTGCTTGAACACAATTCCAAGGCCATTTAGACTAAACAGGGAATAATAACTGCTCAATAAGCTCAATCAGACATTAGCTGGCTATTGCCATCTTCAACCCAGTGTGTGTTTTCTGCCAGAAACAAACAAAAAGCCGCAAAAAATGTTAATTGTTCCCTAATGTCCAAAATACTGCTGTATGTCTTTATCAATAATCAATTCTGCCCACATGTTGGATTATTTAAAAAGTGCCAGACTGTTTTCCCCTGAAAATGCTACAGTCATTACAAAACGAATATACAGAAGTCCATCAACAACTAGTTGCCCATCAGGGCTAGTCTGGTAATTGGGAATAGCCAGTCTTTGTCCAGAGATCCTTTAGTCAAATATTTTTTTTTGTTTTTTTTTGACTGACTGGGGCACAAAACATCTTATTCGTCTTTTTTCTGATACTGAGTTTCCTCATTGCAATCCAGGTGAAAATGTTTGTACCAGATGTTGTTTACAACAGTTTTTATCTTGACCTGTCCGTAATCCTAATTCCACTAGGAGCACAATGATGCTGGCTTTGTTTAAGGGTGGGTTTGGGCAGTTTTTTGTCATTTCAGCAAATTGCACACCTCCTTTATTTTGTGACAGTTCACATCCAATGTTGGGTGCCACACAGGAAGAATAGTAAGGTAGAGCCTTGAAGCAAGTCTGTTTTTAAGCACAGTTCAGTGTAGGCACAGGAAACAATTATCTCCGCATGTGAAGGCCAGAAAGTCTAAGGACTTCTGCAGCGACAAATCTTAAGCAGTAAAATTAAGCGAAGGAAGAAAAGCAATGGCAGACGAGTGAACAGAGAGTCATTGATGACATGATGGAGGCATTATGTGTCAATATGTAAAAATTATTACTATGCAGAAAATTGGTGTTTTGTTAAATCTATTTGCATACATTGATGGAAAAGGATTTCTATATTATTGTGCTAAAATATATACATACCATTTGTTTAGACTAAAGGAAATACTAAATGTTTTGCATACGATTTTCTAGACGGAATATTATCTAGTCAGCTAAATCTTTTGTTTCTCGAATTTCTGGTAATGTCACCGACCAAGTAAAAAATAATTAAACAAAAACAGCAGAATTAGCTGGATTATTTTTCTCTTTTTCCCATTTTAAAAAAATTAAAAAATTTAATACCTAGATTTAGCTGGTTTATCAAAAGTGTAATATGGTAATTGTTAGGCCCATTAGGCTTAAATCAAGTTCACTCATTCAAAAAATTTCATATAAACCTATTAAAGAGCACAAACCATGCTGTACTTTTACTTTGAGCCAATATTCTTATTGTTGTCCAAACCTTTTTTTGTTCAGAATACATCTAAAGTGAGCTTTCTCTCTTCATTTGTATCATCATATATGACATTCTTTATTACTAAAACCAAAACAATAAGATTGGCATTTGAAAAAACAACAATTATTTAAACATTTCTTTTGTGCTTTTTTCCTGACTTTAAGAGTAAATGGAATCAGCACACATTATTTTACTTTAAAGTTAAATTCTGCTGTAACATTAGGTTTCAATTGCAGCTTTTGCTGGGATGTGAACCTTAGCTCCAGTCCTAGATGCTGCATCTAACAGGTGTCCTTTCAGATTTGAGCTGTACTTAGTTCTGTCCATCTTCAAATCAGGTCTTATCTACCTTCTCCCTGCTGTAGAAAGACACTCCTACCAAAAAAACACCCACACAAAAAATTGCCATCATATTTCCTGGGAGGGTGGTGTTATAAGTCATGTAGATCAAAAAGTTTAGTTTTGGTGTAATGTAAGTTTTAATCTAAAGTTCTTACCCACTTTTCCAACAATGTTTTTATTCTTGCAACTCTGCAGCTCCTCCAGAAATACAATTGGACTCTTTGCTGTTTCTATGATTAATGCTAACTCTGCCAAATTACACACTTATACACTTTATAAACTAGGACACATCTGACCAAATTATGTTACATTCAAAATAAAATATTTTTCAGATTTTATTTCTTTTTTTTGTAATCTTTCCATTCACTACAGGTATTCTACTTCATAAAATCCCATTTAACACATTTAGGTAAGCGGTATGTAATTTAAAACCGGACATGTTTCACAAAAGTGATACAAAATTTCATTGAAATGTACATTTTGATCGGATTTTTATTTCATGTGGATTTAGTAAACAGGTGTCCATAGTTTTCTATTTGTTATAAGTAAAGCAGGATTACCTATCTTCTGTAGACTGACAGACATGCTGAAGAAAAATAACTGAATTGAGGGAAGCAGGAGGTGCAGTAAAATAAATAGCTGTAAGAAGAGAGAGGGATGGATGAGTGCAGATAACTGACATTATACCGCTTCCAGCTGGGGTCTTTGTCTGGACGCAGTCAGGTGTGAGAGCATTACACACAAACAAAAGACAAGAAATAAATCTGCTATATACAAGTGCGCCTTTAAGTAAAAAAAAGCAAAAGCCAAAAACACTCACAGAAAGCTCTAAATGTCATCTATCCCCTAAGACCTTTTTATGTCATTGTCTTGTGATTCACAAAGCACTTTTTAGTTGCTCATCAAGGCAAAGGCAAACTGCGGAGAGTTAACAATAAAGGAAATAGCTGAAAGAGCAACCAGGGCACAGCAAAGACAATGAGACTCATGAACGAACGACTGGGTGGAGAGAAGAGGTTAAAGACAAAACATCCTCAGGGATATGTAGAGGCGGAGAGGGTATAAAGTGACACAGATATGATCTCCAGGGAAGAGATCGAATTACAGACTGTGGGAAAAGAAGATCAAAAGGGAGACAGCAGCCTTCTGCACTGCTTGGAGTATGTTTGAAATGTTGAGGAATGAGGAGCAAAATGTTTGAGGAGAAGATTCAAGGTGAGGTGGAGCAAAAAAGGCACACACACAAACACACACACGGTGACAAATGGTGGAGATCTGATATTAGGGTGAACAAGTTGGAGGGAAACCCAGGCTCCATATTCCACCTCTTCCTCCTGGTCCAGTCTCATTACTTTTTAGTGCCTCCCACATAAAAAGTGTCATCTCTCATATTCAACACAGCAGACATTGTAATATCACCTGCTGGGCCAATACACCTCCAGCATAACATTACTCTTCCTCCCTCTCTTTTTATTTTTATTTTAGCCTCATCTTTATCACCACAGTGATCCCTGATACTTTTCTCAATCTGAACCTTTTGAACCCTTTCGGTATCTATTTTCTTTCCATCACGCTCTGAAATGTTTATTTGAAAATCTCTGTGGTAAACCTTCTATTAAGAAACAGCTTTTAAGTATGAGGCCAGAAGACAAGAAATGGAACTGGTACTTTAAAGTATTTAATTGATATATCTTTTAACTACCTTTTTGGCGCTTTTACACAAAATGTCTATAGTTTGACCGGAAACAAAGCATAAAATCGATCTACATGTCGAAAAACAGCAATGATGACATAAAATAAACAAAAAAATGGAGGTAATACAAAAACCAACACTTTTCGGTAGGGCTGCCAAACAAAATCACAATGTAATATATTATTAGAGCAAAGAACTGCAAAGCATAATAGCAAGCCAATTATTACAATGCATTCTGGCTGGCAGTGTTAGTAATACATGGTTGATTGATGCTTGTCGTTTATTGCAGCAGAAAACGTTTGTAGGAGGGCACTTTGGTAAGTTGTTCTGATTAAATTTTTATAAAAAAGTAAAACAATGTCACTGAGATGAATATACATGACATAAATAAAATGATTTTCCCAAAGATTGAATATTCACAATTTTGTGTCTACATTTGCTTCATTATTCATCAATTTCCTTAAGAATATATTTATTAATTGTGATAAATGCTATTATTATTGTATTCATCAATATTATTTTTATTGTATTATTTCATTGTCTTGTCCCTCTGTTAAGATCCTCATCCCCACTCAGACATCGTAAATCAGCTCTGTACACACACACTAACTATGAATATAAAGTGTTGTATCCATGTACCTTAAATACCTTTTAATATCAAAGGTAACCTGAGGAAATGTTTTAACGCAGTTTTTTATTTCCTTTTTTTAGAGGGAAAGAGCACCAATCTACTCTGGTAATATTGTGAAATATAACTGATAAAAATATAATCAAGGGACACCCTACACTGATGAGATGTGAGATTACCTTAAAGATGTTCATGATGTCCAAAAACCCACCAACGTGGCTGAATTGAAACAGTGCTGCAGTGAATCAACATTTTTTCCATAGTGATGTAAACCACTTAATCCCCGTAGTTAAAGTCTGCTGCTAATATCTGGTATGACCAGAGAACGATTTATTATTTTCAAATGGTCTTGTTGGTTTGTTCACTAAATTTGTTTATAATTTGAAAAGTTATTTTTGTATTTAATGATAGTATATTTCACTTATATTAAAATTAATGTTAAAATGAAATTAGAGGAATCTGTAACAACTGTTTTTTAAGTTTCTAAACCAAACATTTATTTAGAAGATAACTATTGAAAATTCAAACGTATCTAAAGCTGCTGTTTCATCCAAAGGACATCTGAATTTCAAAGCAAACTCCTAAAATGTTGCAAAAAGACATATTTAATTTAATTAAATTTAGACTAGTTGTGTTTTAATCTGCTAGTTTGAAGCAAATCACAATGAGAAAACACAAAGCATAATTTCAACGGATGGGAACGTATATATGTGCATTGCCTTAATAAACAGTTAATGAAATTTAAGCAAGTTAAGTTTGTAAATTACATGTCCACAATAAAATTAAGATGGAAATTGCTGGGTAAAGGTGCATTTAAAAAAAAAAAAATCCTGGAATCACTTCCTGACATGAAAATTCACATCGATCAGCAAACAACTTTATGTAAAATAATGATACGAGTGTGGTT
>JAVLVB010000475.1:53519-102279 GCA_032876305.1 Orestias chungarensis
TATATATATATATATATATATATATATATATATATATATATATATATATATATATATATATATATATATATATATATATATATATATATATCATGAGTGTAATTGTTACATTTTACTGTATGAATTATAAGCTCCTTAAACCTCAACACTAAGCATTCAAAAGAACAGCCTATCAACTAAATTATTTATTATCAAGCTTAATGCCAAAATATAAGAATAACCAAAACTCAGCACACTAAAAACCCTTGATATGTAAAATTATATTATTTTTCCATAGCATTGTATTTTGTTCATGATAGAAAGATGTGAAAAAGTATTTCCCCCTAAAAAGTAAAAACTCTGTAAGCATGACATAAGGGAAAATGCAAATCTTTTTTTTATTATTACTTACTATTATTATAAGCGGGAAAAAAAGCTATAGCAATCTAATTTGTCTTTAAAACAATCAACTATCTTGGGATCCTTGATATATTGTTCAATACTAATTGACTATGCATGCATGCATGCATTATTACCCTTGAATCTCTAAACACATGAGTCAAATATCCTTACATCAGACGGTTCTATTTCTGATTACCAAAAAACAATTAATGCACAAAGTATCTGCCCAAGAAGTGGAATAATCTGCCTCATCGCCTTCTGTATGTCTTTGGTAATGTAATTATCTGGTCTTCAACAGGTCTGCCCAGCTGGCTTAATCAGAACTTCACTCCACAGACTCCCAGTGAGGGGGATACCGGTCCATGACCATCTCTAATTTGTAAGGGCAGTCCGTTTATGATATAGATGCTAATGGAGGCTGATATTCAATTAAATGGACTAAATCAAAACCGACTGGCCGAACTCAGAGGACGGAAAGATATGAAGTGAAAACGCTTTATTCCATGTAAATGTTAAGGTCTATATTTTTGGCAAATGAAATGCCAGTTTGTTAAAAAGCTTCTGTGGGTCTGAATGCCTGTTTTTACTAATTAAAGAAGTTTTAAATTGAAATAGGTGTCTCAGCTATTTCAGAGGTCTCAACTTGAACAGGAATGTGTTACGCTTTTAAAATGTTGCTCTACAAGGTAACTGGTTTCTGACAACAAACCATCAGCAATTATCTTGAAAACCTAAACAGGGAGTTTTGGATGAGATTTACATTTAATAGTTCCAGAAAGGAAAACAGAGAAAGAGACTCAAGCCTGACTTAAAATTTTCACCCATAATAGCACAAACAAATCTCTGTGGTTCCTAATTCTTGCTAGACGAACAACTGATTCACCGTAGTCAACGGCTTTACCTCGGTTGCCAGAGGAAGATGACAATGAGGATGCTGGTGATGAGGAGGGCTGGTGAGTGAGATGAGTGGGATGATAATGAGCATCATGCTGGCGAGGACAACACAAATGACACGGGTTACGTTGATGGAAACACATGGCACTGATCTCTGGGGAAGAAGTGGAAGTGAAAAGAATTATGTTTTGGTTATTTTAAATGGTAATCACAGGATACTGTTCCCATTCTATCAAAGACCTGTTTTGTTGTCTACAAATTGGGAGACAAAAGGTGTTAAAATAATTATTCATCCCATGTTAATTAACGGTTGGCTTGACAACTAAAGCTCCGGCTGCAACACTATACTGTGGCTTTTATAAACACACAAGCATAGATTGATTTGAACTACATGTTCTTTTTTATGAGCACAACCAAAGTATTATATGCGATAAATTTCTAAAATCAACAAGAATGTGTCTTTGACATATAACACATTCATAAAAAAGTCTGAATGCCAGAGTTTGAACATCTTTCAATTCTTAAACTGCATAAAAATGAAGAATACCCATATAGCGACCGACCAAATTGCAGCTCAAAACCAAAAGGAAAATGCAATTTTACTCTTGCACTGCCATCTGCTTATAAGAAAAGGATGTCAGCAGAATCAGAATGTGAGTTTATTCATGTATGAAGTTGAACTTGTTGACATTGTTGCAGTTTAGAAAAAAACAGATAATGTACGATCTAAAACTTCCTTGGGGATTGTGTTGAGCCTGGATATAACACAGATAAAATTAAATGTGTTATTTTACTGTTCTTTAAACCTGTTGAGTTTTATGAATATAAATTGCCTAGTTTTTACACATTTTTGGGGTTTGGGACCCAATTCTTAAATGACTTAGATAGCCAGATAGACATTTACTAAGATCCATATGATGCAAAGGTTAGATGATATAGTGTGTGCAAAAAAGTGCAAAATATATAGCATTTTCTCCAACTGCCATCCAATTATGTTGTAGACCTGTTTCTTAATGTCTGTATTGCTTCTGTGACAGGGATTTTACTTCTTTTTTTTTCAGTTTCATTTTCTATAGATTGTATTTGGATTGAGGATTTGGAAGTGGAGCATCTATCAACATGAGAGAAAATCACTTTACAGCCAAAACTGACCTGCCGACGAGAACAAACTCTCCGACCAGTCTCTGGCGTCTCATAGCCATGAGGATGTTGCGAACAGTCATGCCTTCACAAAAACATGCCACTACTCTGGCTTTGGGCAGGTGGGTCCTCAGTCTCTCCAACAGACGATCAAAGCTCTGCTCACCGGCATTGCTCCAGATTTTACCTTGGGGGAAAACGTGTGAGCAAGTAATAAGTCGCAGACCCTTATGACGTGCTTGTCTCCGCTTCTTCATCTAAGGGGAAGATCCTCAGCCTTTGTTGTCGCAATATGTCTTTTTTTCTGCTAAACAACCTCACACAAATACAAAAGTGGAAACCTTTAAGGAATATAGCTTATGCTTTTAAATATGACTTTTAAAATAAACAAGCAGCACTTTCTTTTATTAGAACGTGTTTGCTGTAGATTTACAAAATGATAATAATATGCTATTTCATTACTGTTGACAACATTAAGCATGAGAGGTAGAAAATCAACAACAACAAAAAAACGCTAACAGACAAAGGAGCTCTTTCATATGCAAAAACAGCCCTTAGTGGGAACTCAATCTTTTGTTAGTATACTGTCCTTCATTATCGTTGCGTGTAAACAAACACTAAAATTACAATTTTAACATTTTAAAATCAATCTCACTTTTTATAAATAATGATAGCGTGACATTATCTGTGGTTATGTTGACCTATGTAATCTTTACCTGAGTGGGCTATACAGATGCCCTCCTTTGCCGCCATGTCTTTAAATGCTTCCATGCCACTTTCACCATAGTTGCCTGGAAAATGCATAAAAGGGGAAAGGTGAAAAGATTTTAGTGATGGATTAAAGATGTATTCAACAACAGCAGAGTTTACTGATCATATGGTGCCTTGTATTTTACTGTTACAACCACAAACCTTGTGTTGAGTAGACGGCTAGATAGAAAGGCTACGTTGTCTTTAAAGCTTTTTAAAAGTAGGCCTACAATAGATGGGCCTGCAAACACATTTGGCTATGCTGAGTTAATAATTAGAAAAAACAAACTTTAGTACCTATTATATCTCCAAGTTTATATATATATATATATATATATATATATATATATATATATATATATATATAAATATATATATTCCCTGTTCAAACTAAACAATAACATATACAAAACAAGATGCTTCCACTGCCATGCTTGATTAGAGGAATATTTCGATTGGGGTTCAGGGTACAGTGTTACACCTTGTTTTACATGTTTCCTACGCCCTGTTTATGGCATGTTTAAAACTATAAAAAAGACGTCTTTTGGTTTTGGCGAAGCATATTTTTTTGTCACATTATCACTTCTGTAAGATCAGTGAGATGCACAGCTAATAGCTGTATTAAACAGATTCTCGCAGCTGTTTTTAGCTCCCACGGCTATCATAGGTTTCTGATCCTAGCTTGTCATTTCATTGGATGGAGAAATCTTGCTAGGATTATAGGTATGACACACTCTTTTCATTTTAAGATTACATATTGAGGAGTGCAGAGTGAGATGTTAAAAGCTTGACATATTTTTTAAATTTTTTTGTAATCCGACTGTTTTAAACGTCTCCCCATCTTTGACCCTGACCTGTCTGCCTGATCTGTCTGCTGTGTTTCTTGGTCTCAATGTTGTTTGCTCTCAAATTTTTCCTCACAATCCATTTCAGGCTTTCACAGAACATTTCCCTCTATATTTACTTAAAATTACAAACAGTTGGATTCAAGCATTATTAATTAGGTGACTTCGGAATCTAGCTGGTTAGATGAGATCAATTCTGGTTTATTAGTGTAAAACGTTAAAAAACAAATGTAGGTAATATTTTTCCATTTTTATCACAAATGTAAAATAAATACTTTGTGTTTCAGATTCATAAACCCCCCCAAAAAAATAATACATTGAAATGTTGGGATTGCAGTTGAAAAAAATTGAAAAACCTTTAAAACATATAGATACTTTTGCACTTGCAGCGTATACTGACTGCTGTGACGTGACTTTTTTCTAGACCAGCCTTTGCAGCTTGACGGTTTTGCCAGAAAAAGTGGGTGACCTGGAATTTATGCTAATTATGGGTTTTGCACATTGGCAATGAAAGTGATAGGATTCCCCTCTCCGGTTTCTAATTCTCCCTACATTTATCATGATTTAAGGAAATATGAAAGCTCTCCAATACTTCTATAATTTTAAAATCTCTGATTTGTTTAACCAAAACAAAATAAGTCCCTAATTAGGTATAATTAGAGGTGTTTTTTTTTTTTACATAAACTGACAATTACCATTTTAAAAAGAATAAATTAGATAAAATGATAGAAGTAAAGCAGGGAAGACCTGGATCATTATATGAAAAAGTGCACACTGGAAAAAAAGAAGAGTAAAGTAGGGAATCAAATAGACCATGGATTGTGATCCCAAGCCAGTGTGTGGACCAGTGATGATGGTGGTGGAGTGAAGTGTAAGGTCCTGTAATTAGTGTCTCAGTAAGAGGAGTGGGAGACAGATGGCACAGAGCCTCCTTCCCATGTGCACTCTCAGACATACACATACATTCCGTGTTGCACAATTATCCCAATCTATGAAGCCGGTAACCTACTTCACACTGGAGTCAGGATTTATGTGTAAGAACCGTTTCTCTTTCTGGGCTCTCTTCATTTTTTTCCTGTCTCTTATATACGCAAGCTTGGGTGCTATTAAACATCCCTAACACATTGTCCCATTAATACACTGAACAGAAACATCGCCATTAATCAATACGAGATAGGTCAGAACTATAAAGAAGACAATGTGGGCCAGACAGTCACATCTTTCTATCTAATGCATCACAAAAATACATAATTTGTGGTCTTATTTTTATAAAACCAACAATTTTCGAAATGTTGATGTCCAAGCTGGACCCAAGTGTTAAATCTGTATTCTAGTACAGGCATTTTTACATCATCTTAACCATTTTACATAATCATAACTCCATAGACGGACTGGCTTAAGTATTTTAGAAGCTGTTGATATACTTAGTTTTTCCTTATTTTTACTAGTTTTTCCTTAGATTTCTGTTCTATAAATTGTTAGTCTGAAGTACTTAATTTCTATTCAGTTTAATATTGATTTGTGTATAAACAACAAATGTTCCGCAAACAAGGGCTAAATGGTGATTTTCACATTTGTAGAAAAGAAATAAAAAATACAAAAAACATTAGCATCTCTTTCACACAAGTGGTACTTTTTATCACAAACTGAAATCACACAATCCCAGCTTTCCTATAATATAGCCTCTTCCCTCCTTGAGATATATTTGTTCTGTTCCCATTTTAAAGTTTATTTTTTGATGAGAAAAACTATTAATTTTTTTTTTTTAAAGAGCCTTCTGGTAGAATCTTACTAACATCTCACAGTTTTTCAAGCCTCTAAAAATATGACATTTGGTCACATCAGGCGAAGAGGATCCCTTAACTATGCACTGTCAGATTTCAATCCAACCACAAAATGTAAAAAAAATAATAATAATTACAACACATAATCATGGCACAGTTTTTGTTATATGTTTTTTCTCTTTATTTTAATAACTCATAATTTTCTTTGATATTCTTAGTTTTAGCCTTATTATTTGCTAACTGAATTACAAAAGACATTTAAATTCAAAATTTACTGACATTATGGTTCCTGTCCCCCCAAACGTTGTCCTCTCAAGCCTCTAATTACCGACTTTTTATTTTTTTAACTGTTTAGGAACAAAAATAAAACAGCATAATTTAGATACAGTTACAAGAGTCTGTCTTTTTAGACATTCACTTCCTCTTTCGCCTGCAACGCACTCTGAAAACCCTTCTCATTCTGTTTCCCCCTGCCTTCTTGTCAAAGCCTGAAAAACATGTAGTGATTTTTTTTTCACTGCAATTAAGGGCCTCAGCTGTCTCACATTCTTCTTGATCTTTCTCCTTCCCCTATCTTCTCACAGTGTTCATTCATCCCTTTGAATCGAAGGGCTCTGAATGTACAAATCCTTCTCAAATCAATTAAAAATCAGCAGAAAGTCATATTTTTTCAATAATTGAGTAAAAAAATAATTAATAAATATTAGACACCAAACAAAACATTTCAAGCATTTTAATTTGTACTGATGATTAGAATTCCTTACATAAAAATACAAAATAAGACCAAGAACAACAGATTTTGGATAGACGAATCGTTTGGACTTCATCATGGACAAAATAAGACCAAGAACAACAGATTTTGGATAGACGAATCGTTTGGACTTCATCATGGACAAGGCTGCTTACTTGGCAGTTTTCAAGCAAATACTACAGAAAGTAAGGTAAGCTAAAAAACTGCTATACAAAGGCTGTCCACATAGTGCTGCATGCCACTGTGTTAATGTAAAGTTGAGCCGAAGAAAAAAAAGCATGCTTAAGCAACAGGATAACGGCATGTTGTGAAGTGTTGTGAAGCAAGGGGCGTTTCAGAATCAAAGATTTCGGATGCATCATAATTGGATTAGGCAGAAAAGTGTTTGAGATCTTGCAAAGTGGTTCAAAATCCTCTTTTCAAAAAAAAAAAATGTAGGCTTGCATTTCATTTGGAAAACACAACATACAATTTAAAGTAAGAATCAAGGTTCATTAAGGTCCAATATGAAGTTTTCATAGTCAAGGGAAGATTTGGCCAGCCATGTCTGCAGGTGTTGCTCCATAGATATGTCTTTGTGTTTCTTCCCCAAGTCAAAAGTCGGTGCAGCCCCCTACCACAATGTTTTAGAGGACTTTGCTTATGCTGACGGGGTTTATGGAAATACTGATTTCATATTACAGCAGGACTCAACATTGGTTCACAATGTCAAAAGTATCAACATCTACTGCAATGATTTAATTTATGATTGTGATTAGTCATGAACTTGCTAAAATTATAGGTTTATTATTAGGTGCCCTGACTAAACCCTATAGACAATATACGGAGTGTTGGCCAGGGAAAGATAAAGACAACGACAAAAACAGTGAAAACGACCCAAATGGCCGCTATCACATAAACTTGGGCTTACTTAACACCCCAATAATGTCACACACTGATTGGCTCACCACATTGATACAGTAATTAATGAAAAAGGAAGCCCAATAAAGCACTGACACAATAGATTTGGTAGAGTGAATACATTTTGAGATGTCCAAATGTCTAGATTAAAACACTCAAATTATTGGAGACACTAATTTCTGTTTAAGGTTTTATTCATCAAACATTTCACCCTGAGTTTAATGAATTCATTAAAAAAAATTGGTTTAATGTTTTGAATCACTAAAATAAATTAACACCTTAATGATAATATAACTCATTAAGATGCAAATGTACTAAAACTACTAAATTAAAACTAAAATGTGGCAGCATTACAAAGGCACTTGGCAACAGACTATAAAAACATGCAAAGTTTTATATTACAGGTAACTATAGAAATGTTTTGTTTTCCAGTGCTGATTTACACAGTATTATACTCTGACTGCCTGTTGGGATGGGATGCAGAGTTTTATGGTCTTAAATGATTTCCCTAGATGGATATCTTGTCATAAATAGATCCCCGATGGCTGCAACCACTTTTTGTATCGAAACAGAGCAAGATTTTCCAAACATAAATTCTGAATCCAACGCATCAACCAATTTATGATGATCTATTCCAGTCACCAGTGATCAATAAAACAAACCTGACAGAATCTTTTTATGAGCCTCTTTGAATCTTCACTCACAGAATACGTTACTACCCACATGACAAACATTTTAACAGAAGGATTCCTCCTTAATGCATTTTGTCTTATATACTTTCCTCCCATAGCAATTCATCATACCCTCCACTTACAGAGCATGTTTAGCAGCATAGTCAAAGGGCAGTAAACTAAAAAGTGACTTAAGGACAATGCAAAAAAATGGAAGAGATAAAGCCAAGAACCACAGAATCAAAAGACTCATCAATGAAAAACAGAAGACAGAAATGAGAAAAAAGTGAAAAAGACCAAATGAGCACACTCAGGAAGTCTAACGTCTTGATTAATTGACAGATTTATCAACCGTGGTTAGAGTGAGGATGGGTGACACATCAAATTTCGGGTCAATGAACTCAATCGAGCAAAACTCTGCAGAGCTGGGCAGAGACACTTGTGTTTCGGCAAAGGTAGGGGAAAAAAATACACTGACTTCAGTGAAGAAGGGAATGATTGCGTTTTACCCTGTAAGTATTTATTGGTGTTTTATCATTGAACTAACAAGTACATGATGTTGATTAAGGTCATCACATGCTTCCAATAAATATCACGTATTTTTTGGAAAACAGGAGGGAAGTTAATGTTCATGAAAGCTTCAAAAAACTCCTTTAGACTGAAATTGTAACAATAGCTAAACAAATATTTCATATTTCGGAAAACTACAAGGCTTTCTACTTTTCTGGTTTTTATATTGGAATAGTAAAATATCTTGAAGACAACCATTTTATATAATTTGGTCATTTATATTCCCTTAATTAATCTTTTAATATTTATCATTTTCTTGGTAAGTTTTCCTCTCACTAACCATCATGAATGTATTTCCCATGGATGTTGAATCTGTGTGCAAAAACAGCCTAGAACTCAAGTAAGTTAAATTATTTATTAAATATAAATACACAGAACAGCAGATTACTGCTGGGTATAATTAATTTCTGTTCCTTTATCTTGCTATATATTTATATGTTTCCAGTATGAAAAAATGACAAGCTTTATAAATGTTGTGGTTGAAAACTGTTCCCGAATCTCCTTTTTCTAAAAGTATTATAGATATCACAGTTTTAACCTGCAGCAAATGCTTTAGATAGCTCCTAACCAAGGAGGCAAAACGTAAGACTGTAATGCTTTAACCCCTAATACTTAGCTGCAACAGCACGTGTGGCCTCAGCTGACATTAAGCCTTTCTAATAACTAAACAAGAATATACTAAATCATTTCATGGAAATCTACGTTGTTGTTTTTTGCCCCTAAGCCATTCATAGGTGGTCTGATGTAGAATTGTGTCCTGCTGCACAACTCAAGTAAGATTAAGTTTACATACATAAACTGAGAGAGACTCAAAGCTCCATTAATAACATTAAGATATCTTAAGGAAGCAGCAAAGCCAAAGACTTTGGGATAACCGAAATAACTTTTTTCAAATAAAAGCCAAAAAATCTTTGGTTATTTTGGTCAGCACTGGTTTGAACTTTATAACTCTAGCACAGATGTCCTTTTTTTCCCCACAGTCGATTCCTATTATTAAGTCTTGACTTTAACAGAGACAGGTGAAGCTAGCATTGATTATGGTGTTGGTCTCTCTAGATAAATCATTAAATCTCTTGAAGTAATATTGGTAGGCTGGACACTCCTCGGAGTTCTCCCCTTGTTTCATCTTTCTACATTTGTTGACGAGGTCTCTAACTGCGCTTTGGTAGAGCAGTAACATTTCAAAGGTAACTGTAAAATTTTCAAGACTGAACAATGATGATTAATGATTATTGTTTCTCATCTGTTATTCAATATATTTAGATCTTTAGGCCATGATGTATTGCTTTTTGAGATTGTCTAGCCTACTTATGCGGTCAGACACATGTTAAGTCCAAGGTGCTTCATGAATTAAAAAGGAATGAGTTTTTTGTTTGTTTCACTTACTTTCCCCAATAATAAATTGAAAAAGAAAGGTATGTTTTGCTTTTTCTCACTTTATTTTCATAAAGTAAGTGGTTTGCTGAGCATAACCTTTAAACCATGTCTTTCACACACTGACAGTGTGACAGAAAAAGAACAGAAAAATTAGAAATCTGTAAGGCGCCAAATACAGTAAATACAACACAGTCCTAAAATATGCAGGAAATGGAAAGACATCTCCATAATTGTAATACAAAAAGAGTTAATATTCCTGCAAATCAGTATCTACTCATAGAATTTATTTCAAATTTATTAGTTTTCGAAAATATGTTACTGAAATTCTTGTAACTTAATTCCAAATACATGGATGTCTAAAATAGTAAACGCCTGACAAAATGTTTTCTACAGTCCTTCACAAAACAAAAAGAAGTTCAATCGGCAGTGCTCCTAATATCAAGAAATATTAGACTACTCCTGTGTTTTTAAGCATAGATAAAGAAATATATCAGTGAATTATAATTGTCTGAACACTACCAATATGACTAATAATGC
Organism: Orestias chungarensis; assembly: GCA_032876305.1. Classification (NCBI taxonomy): domain Eukaryota; kingdom Metazoa; phylum Chordata; class Actinopteri; order Cyprinodontiformes; family Cyprinodontidae; genus Orestias; species Orestias chungarensis. The sequence continues at coordinate 64,120 of JAVLVB010000475.1, forward strand.
CCCACAGAGTTCAGCGAAAAACCCATTCATATAGTGATTTGATTTAAGCCATTTCATACCTTTTATCCAGGGAAACCTAAAATCCCCTTGACACTTTATAACTTTTTTATATTATACCTAATCTGAGTTGCTATGCTTTTGTGAGTGATTCCTATTTCCTATTAAGTTAAGGGGTTTCTTATTGACTATTTTTCTGAAATATGTTAGAAAACATCAATAAAAAACAAAGAAAAGAGGGTCTTGATTTAATGAATAAAGCATCAAGATTTTGACCCATTATAATCCTGAATTAAACTGTCTTTTAGTAAGGATGACAGAGTAAAAAGTAAGTTTTGAGTGTCTGAAGGCTAGAAGAAAAGACAGGAGTTTTGTTTCGTTCTACACACTGTGATTAGAGTGAAACCGAATGCCTTGGCACATCTGTTTTCGTGTACTACACAATGTATTCAGAATGAGAAAGTAATTCTCTCAAATATTCCATATTTTTGTAGTGTTTTTTTATTTCAGTGTAATCATTCTGCAGATATTACAAGTATTATTCAGCTTTGGGTACATCAGTGTCCCCTGTCTTTCTCTCCAAGATGTGACATAGTAGTGGAAATTAGTGATTCACACACACGCACGCACGCACACACACGCACACACACACACACATACAAGCACACACACCAATCTTTCTTTCAATTGGTATCTTCTGAATGCTGATTGTCCTCCTATGATACGATCCTCCTACACCTTTTCTCCCTCTTTCTTTACCTAATCCTTTCAGCCTTCTACATCCTCTCTCTCTCTTTTTTTTCATCGCTGGGCCTGCTTGTGTTTTTTGGTTGTTTTTTTTGGTTTTTTGGATGGGAGCGTCTGACATTCAATGTCACATCCAAGGTTATTCTAGCAAGTCTGTATGAGTACAAAAGCCAACAGTTTGCTGGGCAACATACACATTTGCACACACTACAACAAGCTTTACAAAAATTCCCACACAGCAACAGCACATATTTCTCGTCTCGTTGCTAAAATTAAAAGTCGAGCTCCCAGAAACACGTTTGCATGGAGATTAGTCATAGGGAAGGAAAAAAGGTAATGTCAAACACGAGACGAGTGTTGTTTCTGACTCTATATGGCGGGGGGATATATATACCACAACGTTTTTTAAAACGTTTTTTTTTGGTTTTCAGGTAAGAGTTTTCGGCACAGATCTGAGCCGATTAACGCGGTTTTGATTTGCTTGGTTTGCTGGTGCTTGAGAATGGATTCTAAGGCTACCTTGCCAGGACATGGGTAAGATAAAAGCATATCAACGTGTTACAATTGCGTAGTCACAGTCTAGACCAATGTCAAACTTTGAAACTGAGGCAAAAGGACTTAAATGACTGTACATAGTATTTTTAGATAGGAAACTATTTTAAACAGATTTTTTATGATGTATCTTTCATCTGAATAGATTTTTTTGTAAAGTGCCTAAATTGGCACCATATAAATGGGTTATTTTTACTTAAAAGCGAGTGAGGTTGTGTCTTTTGACTAAAAGGGCTTTAAATGTTATATCGCTTGATATGTTAAATAGCATTGATGATCCATGCACAGTCATCAGTTTGTCTCCATGAATTTAAATATGAAAACACGTCTTTCTCAGTGGACAAAGTTAGCGTGACAGCTGCATAACAAGGTCACCTCTGCTTTCCCATTACTCCTGAACTGAAATAATAATGTTTCCACGTGTCCAGTAATTGGGAATAAGAAGAAAAATACTATCGTTTGATTATTCCGAGTCAAGCTCTGGAAACGACTGGTCCCAAGAAGTTAGTCTTTTTTTGAGTCATGTGGGGATCATACCCAACGGACAAATCACCACCTAATCCTCCTGAAACCTGGAAGTGAAGCAATTTCAGCAAGATGAGTCTTAACTCTCTAAAATGCTCCCTGAGCAGATCAATCAGTCATACACCTTCTGTTTTGTCTCTCCGCATTTGGTATTTCTCACACACACATTGAATAAGTAATAAACTGTTCTGCCCAGTTTGTGTATGAACATATTGGATCATAATTATATAAATAATTTATTCTACCTCTGTGGCATTCATTTCCGATATATAATGATAAACATTCCCTATTCTATACAATAATGAGACGTTCTATTTTGTTTAATCTCAAAACAACAGATGAACATTTGAAGGATGTCCTCCCTTTAAAATCTCTTCTGCGATATCTCATGAAGAAAATAGAGAACTAAAATAGGTTTATCTATTTTTTAGTTTTGTAAATGTTGCGGCAGAGCAGACACAAAAGCCTTTCACTGCCAGTTGTACTGTGTATGACCGTGCATGTGAGAAATACACCTTGATTTGATTTGAGGTAAAAATAAAAAATAAAAAAAGTGTTTATTCCCCCTTTTTATTTATTAGTTTTCTCCTCTTTTGTTACACTTCAATTATCTTAAAACTAATTTTAAAGAAACATGTATTTGCCCTATTAAACAGATATCCAACCAATTAGCCCACTTGTCAAAAACATGAAAACTGCATAATTCAGTTTAACCGCTATAAAGAGTTTGTTACGTTCAGCTTGACTTTTACATTGCTGGATTTTGCAACGCACAATTGATCTAGGACTAAATTGACAAGTGGTAATAAATGACACATAAATCAAAGATTCTAGGGGTGTGAGCCACAGTTTTGCATGAACAATCCAAACATAATTTTTAGGTATGCTGTCTTAACTTTAACATTAACTATTTTCTATATTTCTATTTCGAATTATATGGTTCTTCTCTTATTCTCTTAATGCTTTCATAAAGCTGCCACACCATATGTTGATTGAACATACTGTGCTTTAATAAATGCCTACCACCCCTGCACAAACATTGCAACTCCACCATAATGAATACCTGAAAAACCTGATGATCAAATCTCTTAAGTGAAAAAATATATCTCTTTTTGGATGTCTCCACTTATTGCTTTTCATGAGTAGCAAACTCTCTTTGTGGACTCTGTGGTGCAGACTTTTTCCTTTACCTCAGCTAGCAGTCACACTATCTCTACCATCACCCAGCAGTTAACTGAGCGGCTGAATGACTCAACTTCACTGTAGGTCAATCAATTAGGAAGGGCAACTGAAAGATTCCCTCCTAAAAATATTCATAGTGTAAAATCCTGTCTCAACATGGTTCTCATAAGTATATCTTAATGGTTTTGAATATTTATTATTAACAATTCCTTTTAAATAAAAAACACCAAACACTCTTTAAATAATCTTTTCTAGCATAGCTGCTGCTCAGTTTCCCCAGACCTTTTGGTCTGGACTCTCCTGCAAGCATCACTTACTAATCTACTTCCCCAGTTTTGGAAACAACTGCTTCATCAGTTTCCTGGCAGGGTTCAACCCATCCACTGAAATTAGATTCCTACCCTCACCCTCACCTTCAAAAGATGAAAACTCATGTTTTAAACTACTGCTGCAGTGATGGTACTGCAGACTCCAACTTACTTTTTTCTTTTAACTGGAAAAATAATCCTTTTTTAATTTGTCTAACTTTACGTATTTCTCTAAATGAGTAAGCACCTTCTATTATAATATTATGCCCTATTTAGATTTGCAATAACTAAGGAACCCCAAAAGAGGTGGATTGGGAGGACTGAACGTGTAAAATAATACAAATAAAAGTCAAAATCTAATTAATCTAAACTCTGCATGCATGTTAAGCAACAGAGTGCAGGCTAGCTACCTGTATAGATAGCCTGGCTAATTAATTACAAGGTATCAGCTTGTTTCTCTTCAAACAGTAGATTTCTAAACAAGTACAACGTTTTTATTTTGAAAGTCAGAGTAAAATCTATATTTTTACTTGCAAAATACAGCAATAACAAACAAACTGAATTAAATAAAAACAATTACGTTTTATATAATACCCTAAAAACATTAATAGGGTGCAGTTTTACCTTCAGTGTGAATAGCAGAGACATAGCTCCAGTTGTATCTTTTGACTATGTCCACCATGGCTCGTGCTTGCTGGGCATCCGAAGGGACGACTCGCATAAAATATTTATAAAGGCTCTGAAACAAAACAAAATCAAAATAAAATAGCAACTGAGAAAAAAAAAATCTGTTAACTGATACATTTTTTATTGACAGTCACAATTATGCTGATTTGTTCTTTCACCTGTCTAAAGAGAAGACAAGCTGGCTCACCTTGTCACTGAGGTCCATACTAGTGGCAGAGTAGGCGATCTGCGGTATGTTGAAAAGCTGCAGCAGATTTTGCACCTGAATGGCAACAGAGCTTGACCCTGGTCCAATTAAACCCACAATAGGTTTCTTTCCCTGCATCGGAGTAGCAGATGGGTCTGAACATTTCATCGTCGCTCCTCCTCCTCCACCTCCACCGCCTCCTCCCCAAGAGGTCATGCCACCCCACTCCTCAGCCTCATCAGAAGACACCAGTGAATCTCTTATGAACTCGATGCTCTGCTCCAGAGCCACAGCTGAGTGCCAACAGGAGTCCCGGATCTCGCAGCCCAGAGTGATGTTGGGCAGGATGTTCTGGTCAGCGTTGATCCGGTCCAAAGTTTGCATCATAGCCTCCACCCTCTGGATGCCGTACTGCTCACGCACTGCGCCACACTTGCGTTCATGAACCTAAGCAGACAGAATAGCATAACAATTAAGTCATAAAGTTCTGCCTTTTTGTTAATCAGACAAAATAACCACATGTAAAACAAAAAAATTAAATAAATAAACAATTATCTTCTTCGCTACTTTTGATTTTCTCAATCTTGGCTGTGTTGCTTAAGGAGTTGTTGTTTATGGTGTATATTTTGATGTCTCCAATGGACTAAATGATACTAGCTGAGTACTGGCTACTAAGAAAAAGTAATTGAGTTTTGAAAATTATGGTTCTACAGAGTACAAAATGTTTCTTTTTACCAAAATAAATATATATTTTTGGTAAAATGGGCAACCATGTTACAATTATTCCAGAAATAATATCCAAATATGGCCACAAATACAACCACTAATTGTTTTTACAATTTGAAACTATTTTTCCATACACATACTGATAGTTTAGAATGTTTTAAATAAAGTTTTACGAATATTTTGTGAGCCATTATTGTCTTACCTCAACAACTTTCTTAGTTTATGTAAATGCTAATTAGTTATATGTGCAAATGCTAAAAACTAATCTGAGATGTCATACCGTCTTCCACTGCCTCTGCTTAAAAGCTACACTAACAACAAAAATATCATAGAGTTATCCAATCTCTTTTTTTTAACTCTTCAATAGTCATAACATTTGCACTGGGTTGTTGTTTACCATAGAGCGATAATATTTAAAATAGCAGCTATACAGGTTAAAAATAGTAAAGATTGTGTTTAAATTGAGGTTGTTTTCTGAGTAGTTTTGTGTTGTTTCATGGTGTTACAGAAGAATTTATTGACTATTCACATGCTTCATCATTATGTTATCAGTGAAATAAAAGCATTTTTTGTGTGTCCTGCTAAATTGCATCAATATAAAAAGATGTTAAATAATATGTAATATTAAGAAGTACTCGTCTAATTTAAAGACAGCTTTTTAATAATATTTTGCTACTTTGGTAATGGATAGTTTTATTCCTTTTAGGATGTTCGTGATCTTGATATCACTCAAAATGAAAATTAATTTGACATCCCTGTTCTAACCTGTTGACAGTTAAAGCTGTGAGTTGGACTTAAAATAACATAAACAGTCATTGTTAACACCCCAGGTTGCTGATCTGGCTTTGGGATAATTCTCAAACTTTTTGGTCACTTTTTCTACTTAACCTTGTTCACAGATTGCTGAAATTCAAATGACCACATCTCCATATCACAGTAAAGCTTAGATTTCACACTTTTAAATTCAAAATACTTTTATCCATGTTTTGTTTCGACGAGTCGCAAATCTTGATCTTGAAAATCACAATCTAAGGAAAAATTGGTCAATGTCATGTCAATGTGGCTAAAGAACTCAATTTACAACTATGTAGTCTGATTTACAAGTACAAAACATTTCCAAGTAGAAATACTGCCTTAAATTAACTACCAACAGTTTTTTGTCTCTGGGACCAAGTAATCTATATGTATACTGATTGGTGACACAAAGAGAGGTAAGCAGTTTACGTAATAAATTAACTGCTGATTTGTTTCTAAGATATTATTTCAAAAAAACTTGTTTTGTAAAATTTAGGCAGAGATAACGCTGCATGCCTACAACTTTTTAGCAAAGACACTTTGTTGCAGATATACATAAAAACAACAAATCACCTTATCAGCAGGGGGCTGGTGATGGACAGAGAACAAAGCTCCAATAATGATGTCTCCAGGCATGTGTGCCACAACTCTCCGTTCACTGGAGTCAGCTCCTTCACACCATACCCAAATTGACAAAAGCAGCAGAAGCCAAAACATCATCATGGTCCACTGAGGTAATGAGGCCCAGGCTCTCAGTTTTATGTGCAGAATGGTCACAAGGTACTACTATTCATGGAACACCTTGGCTAACCATGTAAACAGCGGGTCTTGCAGTTGAAGGCTTGAAATAATATTCATTTTAGTAGTCTCCTTTCCAACTTTCTTTTCTGGGGGGGGGGTTCTTAGGTCAGGGTGGGAGCATTATTGGAACAGTTGAGCCACCAGCCACAAAGCGACCTCGAAAATTCAGGAGAAACTCCGAAAAAGGTTTTACTGATGGCGGAAACAATTCCACGATCCCCCAGTTATCAGGCTGAGGTGTTCTCCACTGAAACAAGTCAACGAAAGACATGTTCCAAAAAACCTGTGGGAAGAAAAAAAAAACTCAGTTATACTTCAACCAATTCATTTCAGTGTCCACAAAGTCTGACACAATACATAAGCGGTCGATTTAGCCTTGAAAGAAAACTGTGAATAGGTCTTCAATACACTTTAGATGATCAAAAATGGCAGTATAAAGGGTTTAATTGATAGGTAGGTACCACTGCAGATCTAATGACATGATAAAATCAGTTAGAATGCTCAAGACAGATGTAAAAAAACATGTTCTGATAAAAGTCTTTATTTGACCTTAAACACTTTTAAGTTGTGTTGTATCCCGGTCCTTCAGGTATATCGCATTAGTTCCAAGAGATTTATTCGCTAAACAACACATTCTGGACTTGTGCACATAAGTCGGAAGCTTTTGTTTAAAATGTTCCCTCTATTGACCTGACAACAAAGTTCTGAAATTTACATTTTTCTCTTAATTTCTGTAGTCAAAACAAAGAAGAGAGCAATGTGGTAAAAAACAAAAACACTTTGGCAATTGCCATGTCTGGCATTTTAAATGTAAAGAAAGTGTAAATATCCTAGTATTTATTCAAGAGACCTTAGTATGGCAATGCTAAATACAGTCAGAACAGAGTTTTATCACTTAACATATTGTTTCCATGACCCAATGATAAGTAAAAATAAAAATGCAAACATTACACTTGACAGAATGATACCCATGGCAATGCCATGTTCAGCTCCGTTTCAGCTGTACACCCTGGGTAGGCCATCTGTACATTATAAAGCCCTGTATCTCTAGTCTAAAAATTATAGTGTTTCTCTGAAAAATAAAATCACGTTGTTGTTTTTTTTGGGGGGGTGGGGTTTAGTTAGTAGAATGTTGCAAAAACCTAAGGCAGGTTCTGCACATGGTCACACAACTACAGAGGCACCCTGAGCAGTCATTTATTTTTTCAGCTTAATGTGATAGATTAGGTATTGATCCCTCAGTATGTACATCTCTTGTAATGTGCTTCCTAGGGTATAGTGCTACATTTCACTGAATGAGCAGAGTCACCACTGTGTCAAAATGGTATCAATATCTTAAACACAACAGCATTTCACCCATGAAGCAGCTGAAGAGCTCCTGCCCTCTCTGAAAAGGTTTCTCCAATACTCTAATGACATCAATGAGGTCTGATGCATGTATACTCTGCAGTTTTAACTCGGCTTGTGAATTTTCTTCAGGTTTTGCTCCATGACAAAAAATTGCAAACCAAAAGATTTTGTCTCAATGAAACTGAAATGTGTTTTATTTTATTGTGTACAGCACTTGTGGATGTTTGCTCCAAAAAAAAACTTTGGACTGATATAAATACTTAGGCAAAGATATAGCATTTATGGGCATTTTTTGTTCATTTTGTTTTAAAGAACACATGGACTTTGTTTTGTATCATTCAAAGAAGCTCAAAACAGAAAAAGAGATTTTGGTTTTGACTTAGCTTTTAGCACTATAAACTGATTTTAGGTTGTTTTCTCTCATCTGGTTTAGCCAGATTCCGTCTTTCTTTTCTAACCTTCCTTTTTCTGTGGTCTATAACCTTGTGTTTTAGATTTTTTTGTTTTGCTTTGCCTTTCATAATTTCTTCATCACCAAAATATCAAATATATATTCTAAGTAGCTACCCTGTTTACCCCATATTGTATCTGTATCGGGTTGAAATGTGTAATGTGTCAGTTTTTTATTCTATAAAAAAATATTTTTTTGTCACAGTCGACATTATCAACTTTGCTACATTGGCCTCGATGTGTGGTAAGCAGTACCTCTCTGACTTGCAATATATTTTCTACATAATTTATTTCATAATATATCTCACAAATCTGAAAGGGAATTAATGGTCAGTTAACTGTGGGAACATAAGTGACATCCATTCATCAAACCCATAATCAGCCATCTGACTACATACCAACAGCATTTAGTTCGACATCTGTACATCACTCAGACTTAGCTGACAACTGTAGATACATAAAAGCCAGAATGAGACAAAAGACACAAAAACTATGAGCCATAGCTAATAGACATCACCAGATGAAGAGTCTGTTTGAATCAAAATGGGCGTGTCAAGCTGGCGGGAAGGTTCACTGCTGCTCCAATAATGAATGAAGTAAAGAAAAAAAACTTAGCTAAGCTGTGCACGTACTCCCAGTTAATTAGTGATGCAATTGTATGTCAGTCTCTTCTTCTTGTTCCCTCTGCCTCACATTCTCCCAGTCTGCTGGTGAAACATATGAGCAAGCCTCAGGTCTCGGGGCGGTTCAGCAGTGTCAGTGTAATGCTTGCTCAAAACATTCAGACTTTCATTTTGGCAGCAGATTCCACTACGGAGGCCCACTGTGTGTCACTCCTGGCTCCTGCAGTCCACAAGCTAAACATGTTTTCTGTAGTTTATATATAGGCAACAAATCAAAAACAAGTTTTCCAATTTCAAGCAGTTAACAGAGTCCTGGACTGCAGCAAAAAGGCAGGTATTTTACACAATCCCTGTGTTCCCAATTTTTTGTTTTGAATCGTCACCGTCTTTAAATGCCTTCCACTTACAGGCTTTTCTATCTACCATTTCATATTTACAACATGTATAGATGACAGATTACACATGCGGTTTAAAACAATATTAACACAGTGGAAGGTGGCAGGAAAATCTCCAAAGAAAGGCACCAAGGAGACTTCCTGATCAGATACTCATCTAACTCCATTTGCAGAGGAGTAGGGGATTTAAGCTAGCCCAAGATGACTAAGTTCCTGAGCCTATTTCTGATACTGAGTTCTGTCACTAATGGGTGAGAGCTCCGTACACATGTCTTTGTTCAGGATCTAGATCTTTCAATTAATAGCTTAGTGGGTCATCTCTTCCTTCACCATGTGAGATTGGAGAAGCTTCGATAGTGCTGCAGATGTGGTCTCTATAGCTCTCCTGCTTTATTCCACTATCACTTGTTAGCATTACACAAAGATACATGAAATCCGCCAGACAATGACCCCCCCCAATCAACCTTTTCATGATAAACAACCTCAGCTTTCAGACTTAGAAGAACTGTCTTCGATTGGTTATGAACTACTGCAACATCCTCCTTTGTTTGAGCATGACGTAAGATCCCATCCATTAACACCACAAAAAGGATCCTGACTTCACAATACAATAGTTTCCAATGTACTGCAATGGACATTTATACTCAATACATAATTCCTACGTTGTGTGTTTAAAGCACTTCAACTGCAATTGGATTGAAAAGCATCCCCTCACTTTTTTTTCCCCTTCTTTAAACTGAAACTTGTGTTTCTGTAACATCGTGTTTACCCTATTTATTAAAATTTTCATCAAGCCCCATTTAATGAAATTAAACTTGTTTTCAAAGATAGAGAAGGGACCAACAGGAGTCCCGAGTCAATATTACAACATGATCATCATACGTTCTGCTTTTTGTTCACAGCTGTAAAAGAAGATTCAGAACTTTAAGTTTAAGTTACGAAAACTGAAATATCATGACAAGTTGTTTTTTTGTTTTTTGTTTTTTTTCTACATGAAATGCTTAGCAAATCATACCCACAAGTCTCACTATGAAAGTTCAGGGTAAAATCAAATTCTTCCCTTCCACGCCAGCATTCAAAGGTTTCTGTGAAATAAAGTGGATTATAATGGTGAAACGCCTCTGTTTTTATTTGCAACTCTCTAAATCACCTCCTGGGTTTCCCTATTGCAACTCTTCCATGTTGCCTTTGTTCTGTGGAGAATCAATGAGCAACTCATTCCCTAAAGAAACATTTCTTACATGCCATTAAGCAGTCACACCTTTAGTTATATCTAAACTACACACAAGTGTGAAATAAACCTCAAGAAATAGCTTTCACAGCAGCATAAAGAGCGATGCAAGCAAACTTATTCTAATTTGCTGACACGCTGCTCTCTGTGTTGAGAAAACCTTTAATTTACTATGTAGTAAGGAGGAGATATTCCCTTTTACAAGTAATGTAGAAAGCTGTTATTTTTTATGGTAGAGATATTTGTTTTTTCAATTAAAACACAACCAACAGCAGGCAATAAACCTGGAGAATTATATTAAATTTGAGTTGCTCTTTTCATGATATGCAGAATTTCAATGCGAAACCCCACTGAGCACTTTCCTGACAGTTGATCAGGGGGAAAGGGAATCATGAAAAGGCAAAGATACATCAGCTGCCTGCAAACAATCATCCTACCTTAACCGGGAAACAAATACACAAATGGAAAAAGAGCGAGCGCCCCGTATGCCATTCACAAATGGATGCACGTCCACCCACACGATTTTTAAAAGCGCTCCATTCTGTGTATCGCCCAGTTGGAGTGAGCCTCTCTCTAATGCTACAGGGTCATTCTCTGTGAGGGTGAACGTGTACGCTGCAATGTGGCAGTATGCATTTCAGTGGAACCTTTGGGGGGGTCACACCCACACTGAATCATATCATTTCATGGAATTAATTGTAAATATGTCACTCTGTTTTTTTTTTGTTGTTGTTGTTGTTCCCCCATTCAGGGAATGCTTTACTCCTTTGTTGAGTGTGCATGTGAAACTGTCTCTCAGTGTGTGTTCCTCTTATTCCTGATTGGACAGGGGGACTATTTTCTCCAGAGGTCCAGGGAGTACAACCAACTAAAGTTTTAAGGTTATTGCCACTTCATTTTTTAGATGTATCGCTGTGGAAATTTGAGCAGGTGTGCAAGTTTCTTCTAAATGAAGAATGTTTGTTAGGAAATGAGTTCATATCAAGCATTTCTGGCTGAGACTATGTCCCTGTAAAGCTGCTGTTCCGTGCTGTCCGATGCTTGTTATACAATCTCACTAATGCGACCACATAAAAGCAAGGTAATTCATGCAAACAGCCCAAAATATGTGCAAGGAGAACATGTATAACTAAAAAAAAAGCCTTGACCTTTCATAGCCTGTTCTGTAAACCCATAGAGACTTTCCTGCTGTTAGTGTGCCATGCAGAGCACCTTAATTATACCATATATGGGTTGTTTTTTTTTTATTATTCAGCTTGTAGTTTAATTACCAGACGGTTCTGACATTTTCAAAGCCCCTTAATTAATCACAGACGCGCAAGCGTCTGGTCAAAGTGGCCGGGCTCTCCAAGGAGAAAGACTCTGGCGCAGCGCTGCAACAGCTCCGTGCCGCAAAGCGCGACGTTTGCGCCCCAATCAAACACGACAGAGACAAACGCAGCTGCAGGGGGGACGGGGTGTTTTTTAAACTGGGTTACCTTGGAAGTGAGTCAATGCAAAAAAACAAAAAAAAAACAACAATAAAAGCCAGATGTTGGTGTAAATTATTGCAAGAAAAGTGCGACAAAAAATCAGGGACACAGAGTACAATTTCCAGTGACTGAATGACTTTCATCGCAGGTAGATTTCTTAAGTCAGATCCTTTACCTGATAGGCTCCTTCATGTCTCTCTGGGACGCGCGGTGAGGATCCTCGCCGCCTCCACGGAGGAAACAGATCAGTCCAATGTCAAACAGCCTGAGAGGAGCAGCAGCAGCAGCAGCAGCAGCTGATCGCTGTGCAGCTTCACAAGCGCCCTCCGTTTTTCAGTCACGCACACCTGAACCTCCTCTACAAACACCTCTCTCCTTCAACACACCTCTCTTCTCAGCACATCTCTCCCCTCATGTTATCCTCCTCACCTCCCTCTCATCTCCCCTTTTCTCTCTCTCTCCCTCTCTCTCCCTCTCTCTCCAGCCCCCTCTGCTGCTGCTGCTTACATTCATCCAGCATAGCCACCAGTCTGAAGCATCCTTCTCTAATTTTTTGCAGCTCAGCTAGAGTCAGCTCAAACAGACACTCTTTTCCTTTTCTCACCATGACCCAGTAAAGTGTGAGCAATGGACGTTTTAGTTGGGCCTACAGGTGTGCCAGACATGCAGCTGAGGCACAGTTTTGACTTCTCTTGATCAATCAATGTTCTGCAAGATAGCATGGCTGTTCGCATGATTGCCTTTGAGCAAGAAGATCCCGGTCTCAAACATGAGGAATTGTTGATAAGTGTGTCTCAGGGTACCCTAGCTTTCCTCTCACAGTCCAAAAATTTTTTGTAAGAGGTTCCCTAAACTGTCTTCACGTGCAGAGTCTCTGTGTTTTCATAATAATTAACACATGACTTGATTGACAATAGAACCCAAACTGCTACGCAGCTTTTAAAGCGCACATTTGCCCTTTATTTTTAACGAGGTCTGTGCCAAAGGTTAGAAATAAACATGGTTATAAGCAAAGCCAAATACAAACTACGATACAGGAGCTGCGCTTAACCCATAACCCAGCAGTAGACTTAGCAAAAAAATTCTTTTATCTTGTTAAATTAGTAATACATTTCATATCGAAAAATATTTAAAAGTGAACATGCTCCTTGTGTGTTAAAATTATATTTTAATTGTTGCCTCATTATCAATGTGCTCAGTGGATCTTTCAGATGCTAAATCTGGTTGGCCATGATATTCCACAAGGCATAGCATAACTTTAACTGCTCCTAAAGCTGATTGCAAACTCTGTACAGAAAGACCCTAAGCCAGGTTTCAAACCCAGGACCTACTTGCTGCACCGCAATGGGGGAAAACGGCTGATTTTAATTTTTAGCTAATTAAATTATGAGATTGCTGAACACCTTTTACAAAATGCTAAGAATTGCTTAAGAATTAGGGTGGAAAGTGGATCAGACTTCAAACTTTGGGGCAAATGAAGACAGATTAATGGCATAAATACATGTGTGTTCAAGGTTAAATCTTACAGTCAGTTTCTCAACAGGTAAGTGAGCTTCTTAGTATCTTTGAAGGTTTTTTGTGTGATGTGTTTAGTGTATGGGTTGTTTTGAATAATGTGCTAAAGATGTCAACATTTAAGCACTCCATGCTAAGTTCATATTTGCATTGATTTGAAAAAAAACTCAAAAATACTTTATGTATCCTAAAGGAAATTAAATGGTGGTGTTGGAGTGACTCATTTAACTAACGAGTTGTTGTAGATGTTGATGGCTGTGGGCAGGAGAACACACCAGACGAGCCAGATGAGCTATAATTAATGAAGGGCAGATTAAACATCTTTTAACATCATTAAACATCTCTGTGGCTTGATTATAGTATTCTTCTGGATATTACTGCTGACTGATTATATGGTATAGTGGCCTTCCACACATGATGCTGCTCTTATGGAACATTCTGGAGACTAATTTAGTCAATCAGAGTGGTTAGTTTGACTTTTTAAAAATTTTGTCATACAGTTGCCAACATTAAGTCCCAAAGAGAATAGAGACACGCAGAACAAAAATCAAAGCTTCACTAATCAGCTGTTTGGGATCAAGATGGTCTGAGTGTCTCTTTGTTCGCATGTAGATTAGACAGACACACTTAGATGATTCAATGGGATGGGATGCTGATGCAGGGGAAAAGATCGATTGACATTTGAAATTTCAGTGCGGTCACACAAGACTAAAAGAGCCATTAACCTGTACAGATTTGTTTGGCATTCTCCTCTAGAGCCATGGAGATTAAATCATTAATGATAAAAAGTCGATGCAAATCTAATGAAAACATCCCACCATGCTCTTAAGCTATAGGAGAGCTATTGCCAGACCAAACAAGCTCCTTAAGGCTCTGTTAAAGTATTTGTGCTTCTAACTAAAAAAATTTAAGATTCTATATGCTAAGGCAATCACTTTTATTGTAACATTCGCAGTATTTCTCTTGTTTTTTGCTACAGAAAACCAGGAAGTGTGCCTTGACCAATATTAAGGTTAAAAGAGCAGGCACATTTTTTCCCCTTTTTTGCAATGAGATATGCCTTTAAGTGTACAGGTGACAGCAGTTGATCTTTGGGCTCTTCTTTTATTTCAGTCCAAAATGCCTCACACGTCAGTTAGGTCAATTAAAAATGCAGGAAAATAATATTTTCAGGTCTACATACTAATATACTCTGCATCACAAAAAAAGACGTTAGAGTCACATACCTCAGCTTGCAGGAATGAGTAGTCCCGTGGAAACACAGCATCCCTGACTTGTACATCACGGCATCATGCTCACTTCGGTTAATCTACTTTTTCACTATGGCAACAAATGAACGTCCCTCCTCTCTCTCTCTATAACTCTTCCTGTCCCTATCTCTTCTGTCTCGCTTGCTCCCCGCTCCAATGAGGAGGCTTCGTCCATCACAGGTCTCCCACCATCTCTCTGTGTGCTGTTTGTCTCTCCTCCTCTATCTCACATTACACCTACCTCCAAGATACCATCTGGAGACGCATACTGGTACAGTGAAGCCTGGGGAGAGATCCAACGAGAGATGTAGATGGGTCTACGGGATACATTCGAAGAGAGGCAGGTTTAGAGCTTGGCTATGAAAAGGCTTGGATTAATTTATCTGCCAAATGCATTTGGGATTAGTGGACCATTAAAAGAGCATGACATATACAGTACATGCATAAGCATACACAGCTGTGCATTTCTGGACACAGCTTTACCATACAAGCACACAAAGACTTTACATAGTTGTAACCTTAAGCTAAATCTCCGGTCTTTGTTTTCACAATATTTTGTGAAAGTACTCCATACTAAGTTCATATTTGAACTGTTTTTATTTAAAGTAAAAACAACAGCTGACTGGCAATGGCTTACTTACAACCACTACTGTGTATAAAATAAATATATCTTTAATATATGGTTTGTTTTTTACGAGCGACTGCAACAGCCGACTCACCAACCAACAAAGAGAACTTCATCTCCTGGGTGCCAGACTCTGAAGCTTGTTTTCCTGCTCAAGAGAGACCTGTTGGTTCTCTTTGAAACTCTAACTCTGCTCAGAAATAAAACAAGAAAATCAATAGTTGTGTAGAAAACACTCGAAAAAACTAACTCAAGTCAAGTAGAACGTAAGTTCGACGATTTAGTGAAATATAAAGTAACACAAAAATAACAACAACAAAAAATCACATACACACACATTCTCCCAAAACTACTGAAATTCCCAGAGACATTCAGGAAAATGTTAGACTCAAAATATACAGAAAATCATATCAAATAAAAAACACTTTATTATTGACATGGATAAAACTGAGTAGAAAGTAAAAATGCTGCAAAGAATCAGAGATCTAAAGTTAAAGCTACATATTTTAATCTTTCTGGAACAAGGTTCAGGTCCAGATGACTAGAAGAGATACGGCCAGAAGTACACTGAGTGATTGTTAAGGTGGTATACCTAACAGCTAGTATGATCCAACCATTTCTACACCTGTTTAGTCCCTGTAGGGTGATAGCTTGATGCTAACCATCTCCAGGAGTTACTGGGTTAAACCCTGAGTAAACCCAGAAAAGATTTTGTCCAAGACAAATACAAACAGGCAAAAACTAACTCACACCAAAGGTTTTTTCAGAGCGGTCTGTTACCTTTTACATGCCAATGTGGGATTACGCAGAGAAAAGCCATCATGCTTTGGGAGAATAAGAAAGCAAATAAATCTAATATAATGAAAATGTAATGTTTTTCTAGGACCAACTTTTTCTGTTGCACTGAAAGAAAAAAAACATAATTTGACATAATTTATAACATACTGCCCTAACCACAGTTTCATCGGTCTGCACAAAACAATTCCTTCAGAAAACTGTTGTTCTGTAACAATTCCCATAAAAATCCATTTAGTGAACAGTCTTTCACATTAATCAGTGGATAATTGGGGCATAGAGTTTCGAATTATGATCCTCCCAAATAGTCTTGGGGATCCCAAAGTGTTTCCCGCTTCAAGAATTTATAGCCTGTCAGTTCTGGGTCCATATCTTATGATTTTACATATGGGTCCGATCCCTTAAAATCGGGAGCTAAGTTCTCAACAGACACGAGTGTTGAAATTACAAGCCCCAATCTGTCTATCCTTGTATGTACCAAACGCATCGACATAGTGGCATGGTTTGCAAATACCAATGATTAGACTGTAGGGTTCCTCTTTCTAAGCTTTTTAGACTGGTTACATCTTTGTAAAGATAAAGAAGACTCAACCTTTGCTTAGGTTATATAAACAATGACCTTGAAAGCACCCTGCACCAAATTCATTCGGGGGCAAATTTGTCTTCTCCTGATCTTCTATATACATAAGATTTATAACCGTCTGTTACTGTCATCAAGTGGTTGCGCTTCCGCCACGGGGTGTGCCGCCCTGGGTGGAAAGCCATTTTTTCCCTAACAATACCCACCATGAATCAAGTATAGTCTTTGCAGGCTTGCATGGAGGTCTGGTTACTACCTCTAGCAGTGTTTGGGTGAGCGGCATGGTTCAGCTTGGACCTACTGATAGACAATCACAGGTTTTTGCTGTTTTTATTATTTAACCATCATAAGCATGTTGTATAAAAAAATAATATATAAAACATTGACTGCAACCAGATTCATCTTACAGCAGCCCGTTTACACATTGATCCAAATTATGTAATGCAATAAGTGGTGACTGATGACCAAAGAATTGCAACAGGGTTAGTGATCACTTGAATGCACCATTTAAAAAGGAATTGACTGCTGGTAATGGATTACAGAATTGTTATAAAACATAACTCACTGCATGCCAGATGTGAGCTGCGGACTAAGCTGTTCTGAAACACATTTGGACTAAAAATGTGAGCTTCTAGAGGCTCCGTCCTGTAATTTTAGAATGTAACTTAATCCCCTGTTTATTTTTAATGCCTTGGATTTGACCATATATTAGTACTGTTCTTTAGCACCTGGTCAAGCAACGTTAAACTAAAAAAAAGTTAAATTTTCATTCAAATCTTTTACCCCCATCCACAGTTAAAGCAAACCTCAATGCATTATCTTGCCCTATTATATCAGGCAAAGGATATCTACAATGATCTTAGGATTCCTTTTTTTCATGGTAAACCTTTTAAAGCAGAAACTCGGCATTTAAATATTATACATATTCTATAGGCTTCATTAATGCAAATTAGTATCAATAATTGAATTACCATTGATCAAACTGAGACAAATCAATTGCGTATAATATAGTGTAGCATGTCAAATGATGGGGGATCGGGTTTAATGACAGAGCTGATTAAAGTCATTATCAATTATAACAGAACATGAGTGTAATCTGACAGTGACACTATTAGGCAGAGTTTGTGGGGTAAGTGTGAATGGAGAGAACAGCAACGGTTTCCCTTGAATGGAGGAAAATTAGATTGCAGTGGCAGAAAATATGCTACAAGACATAACCAAACCTGGAGTACTTATGTTTGTACAATCAGTGGTAAATGTGTTCTCCACAGACGTGTGACATCCATGACATAAAATGTTCTCCTTCCTACACTTCTCTACAATCGCAGAACAAGAGACTCTGTATCATTCAGCAAATCACTTATTCAATGACATTTCTGAATAACAGTGCATGCCCACAGTTGCCATAGACACGTAGCTGATCTACAGGTTTGACTCTTTCCTGTGATATTTTTCCCTCTGAGTGACAAATAGTTAATTAAAAAACATCAGCTTAATGCCAGTGGAGAAATGAGGGCATCGGTTATGAAATATTCACTCTTATTTAAAGTACTTCCTGCCTCACTGGCCACATGAAGATAAGGTTTTAATGATACCCATTTGTTTTATGGCAACTAGAAAAGTTTGATATAATGATAAAGACGATCACATTTATTTTCTGTTTTTAATGGAACCAGGAATAGATTAAGGAATAAGCCAAAGCTAACATGTCTTTTTATGATATTTTGACACAAGGTAGATATGATTGCCTGTTTATGCACTGAATCTTAAAATAGGGTGACTTATGGAAAGTAATTTCTTATAAAATCACCCTCTGTAACTGACAGATTTCTCCCAGCATGTTACATACTCCGAATCCTGTTGTGTAGCCTGTTATTAATAGTGATATTTTTGGCAACTTTTAAAGAGTTTAAAAGAGGTTGTCCTCAAAATCACTGCAGGCTGCTGTGAAGCCCGGGTGCATACAAACAAAAAGCAGCATCCGTGTGAGCTGTCAGCACAGGCTGACAGGCTATCACAGGGCCTTTGACTACCTGAACGCTTCGATAACACTCCCTTCACATAGACGCTGCTGCTGTGCATTAATTCTAGCCCTGCAGGAAGAAAGCGATAACATGCGGAAAAGTAAATTATTTTATGTCAGTCTCAACTACTACCTTATTAGTCATTAAGAAAACTATGACGTGTGGAGACAATATGTAATTTTGTTCATTAAAAGATTGGTAACAGAGGGACGGTTAAAAAAAAAAGAATATTATCCAATATATGAGTTTACAAAAAAAACACACAAAATAAAATTGGCTTCAATCGGAATCACTCACTTAATAAATATAAATGAGTGACATCAGGCCAGAGGTCAACAGGTTTTGATCCCTATCCCCTTTTAAGAGTGCATAGACAATTTGTCCCTGTCAACACTTTAGGTGAAGAGGATGAAGGTGCAAAAGGCTGCATTTCCAGACTGCATCGGTTCCAGGTGCAGTCTGGATGCTACATAGACGAGCTCCACAGGATTTTTCTTTAACTTGGGCCCGACGATGGGGAAAGTACCATAACTGTGGAATACCTCCAAAGAATGAACATGTAAACTCACCCATGGCTACAGGCCGGTAGCCCTGCTCTCACATCTCAAACGACCTCGAGAGGCTGATCCTACATCTTTGTCTCCTGGTGAAATCTCCATTGGATTCCCTGCAATTTGCTTACCATTTGATACCAGCCAGCATCTGAGTGAATGATGCCATCATCTACCCTCTGCTTCCAGATATGACCCACCTAGAAAAAGTCTGGAAGCTCTGTGATTATCAAGTTCTTTCAATTCTCTACTGCTTTCAACACCAGCCAGTCAGGATTGCTTAGGGAACCTGTAACCTGATGTAAATTAAGCACCTGATGTAAATCAGATTGGTTGCACAAGGTCATGGGGTCAAGCTGATACTGGCCAGTAGTGCAAGAAGCATTTTCCATTTACGCGATGACACATGCAGTAGACGAAGAAGTGCTTGGGGCCGTTTATTATAATGTACCTGTATCAAAAATAATCCATAAAACTGAATAAAAAATGCACCTCTTTGCCATCCCTGATGAAAAAATGTCAATACAAAATCCTAATCCAGAAATACAAATACAAAACTGCTCTAAACAACTCTTTCTGAAATTCTTACATGACACTGATTTTACAAAAGGCATGGATTACTTTAATTATTTATGTTTCTTGTATCTTAAAACAGCATTTAAGTATGCAATAGTTAATTATTTAGAGAGAATTATAACTTCACTTTATAATATTAATAAAACAAAAATAAAACAATCCAAAAGAAACCTAATTTTCCTTATGTGTCCAACTTCACCACTCCAAATAATAAGTACCATATGACAAAACACTAATGTTTCTTGTTTAAGACAACCTACTGTAGAGCACAAGAAAGAAAAAAATTTTACATTGTAGTGAAACAGTAGACAGTCTCTGATCCACCTGTGCAGGTGAAAGGTTAAGAGTTTGACATGCTAAAACAATATGAAATGGAACAAAATTAGTTTTACACTAACAAGCAAATTTCTCTCTTTTTTGTAATTAAACCTAAAATAATTGACTGAGTGAAACTAATACAGGCCTGACTCACTAAAAAAAAACTTCTCATATTGCCCTCTTGTGCCTGTTTTAAGAATAGAAGTCTGATATTAGGATATTCACAGGCGTCATGCGGTGTGTGGAATATTCAGGAGTCACTAGTCTGTATCGCTGTTAACTCCAGACTTATATAAGGTGAAATTCCTCTGTAAGTTCAAAGAAATACACAGTGTGTCTGTACTTGGCTCTCAGAGGAACCCTGAGGGTGGGTTTATCCTGTGACGGTCATTCCTGTGCGCTCTACTGCGTTCCTGCAGCCTGTTAAGCTGCATCCCGTGCCTGAACGCAGCAGCATGTGAGTGGCTTGTGATCCCGGAGCTCAAAAGAGGATTCAGAGCTCAAGGAGGGGCTGTGGGACCTGAGGAGATAAAGTATGTGGTGGAAAAGATCTCAGACTGTATCAACTCCTAGAAGCTTCCACCTATGCTTTGTTGAAGACGGTTTCTAATTTTTCAATTGAACAACTTACACTGCTGTGGGCTTATAAAACAATGGAATTGCCCAAATATCATGAATGGACTTATTACATTGTTGAAAGAGTAATTTCCACATTTATCATAGTAAAAAAAGGACCATAGGCATACTTCCAAGCAGTGAAATTTGATTATTAGTTTTACAGAAATTCTGTGGAAATCTGTGAAGTGAGTCCTCCAATAAAGGTAAAACTACAAGAAGAGTACAAATAAGCACCAGGCAGGAAAAACTGCATTCAGCAGATAAAAATAATGTGTTTAAGGCATTGGAAAACTCTTTGACTTTGTAATGTGACCACAAATTAAAAAAAGTCGCTAAAGATTCTAATTTAAAGCGGATATTAGCAAAGTTGGATGAAAGCTAAGTCAACAGCATGTCAAGTTTTTGTAATAAACATTTTGTTCAATATTGTTTGAATTCATTTGAATGAGATACCAATCAAAGGTATCAAAAGGTCAGAATGATTGGAGTTTCTTCAGGTTTTATACCCGTGGTACTTTGCCTCGCCATCATGTTGCCACTCACTGCCTTCCAGCTGGCTAAAACAAGGCTAATTCAGTTTTGGATAAGTGAAACTAGTAAGGTTAAATCAATCCTTTTTTTAAAAGGAGTTTTTTAAAAGGACATTTGACAACCTGATAGTCTTTGAAAGCAGGTTGATTACAGCTTATATTCTTAATTTATTTTATTTTATTTTATTTATTTTTTTTAATTCAAAGCTTATTTTATTGTTTCATTTTCTGATCTTTTTTATTATGTAAAGCACTTTGAATTGTCTTGTACACAAAAATGTGCTATACAAATAAACTTTGCCTTGCCTTGCCTATATGGAAAGACTAATTTATAGAAAACACTAGTAAAAGAACTGAATACAGCATGGATACCACAACAATCTTTTATCTATTAAACAAAATGTACCTTCATTGTTTCAGTATGTTTTCATTTTCCACTTTAAAAGCTTGTGTTTGTACTTCTCTCACAGTAAAACACGTGCTGGTGTCTGCATGAACTGCTGTTATCCTTATCAATAAACCAGTATGTCACTGTTCAGAGGAATATCAACCCTCAATACCTGATTGTTTTATTAAGTTAGTAAGAAATGCTCATTTATCACAGACTCACCACAGGACTTGAAGAGTCTAAAGGAAAATAAATTCATACTAAAGGAAATAAATTAGTTTTCGTATGGGATTATTGATGACACCGGGGTCGCCTGAATGACATATTTTGTTGGGTTCTATGCTTCTGATGAAGATTGATCAGAACAGTGGGCATTTGTACATGGAAAAAGTTATGATGCATTTTTCCCTGTACAAATATATTTTCATTTACATCCATTTTTTTTGGGAATTTTGTGTAAACTCACTCAGATTAGATGGAGCGCATCTGTAAGGAACAATTTCAAAGTCTTGTCATTCAATCTCAATTGGATTTAGTGCTGAACTTTGGCTGGGACAATCTGAAACATGTCTTTCCCTTAATTTAAAACAATTTAATTGTAGTTCAGGTTGTATGTTTTAGGTTACTGCCCTGCTGCGAGGTAAACAAGCAGCCTAATATCAAGTCTGTTGCAGCCCTAGCAGGATGCTGTGTTACTATCCATCCATTCATCATATTCATGTAGAACATCCATCCATCTATTGCCTATGTAACCTTGAAGGGTCGTGGTGGGGAGTCATTGAATGGGAGGCATGGTAGACCCTGTTTCAAATAGAGCTAGTTTAGTTCAGAGCACCTTCTTCAACATTTTTCTTGTCTCCACCATGTGAATGGGCCATTTGTAATTTGGATTTTTCTATAGCTTTTTTCTTGCTACTATCCAAGAAATGGCAGAACTGTGAAACATATTTTTCCCAAAGAGTCTCACACATAAGGTGTGGATCTCTGCAGCTGCTCCAAATGTTTCATTGGCTTCATGGCACAGTAGACTTAATTGTTAAATTAGAGGTTGCTAAAGCTGAAGTCAGAAGTCAACACAT
Source organism: Orestias chungarensis (assembly GCA_032876305.1). Lineage (NCBI taxonomy): Eukaryota > Metazoa > Chordata > Actinopteri > Cyprinodontiformes > Cyprinodontidae > Orestias > Orestias chungarensis. Next base: position 86,997 of record JAVLVB010000475.1, read on the forward strand.
TTGGTGTATTTTCTCCAGAAATTAAATTAGAAAAATAATCCTGGCAAAGAAAATTAAGGCTTCAAATATTATAAGAGATTAAAAAAAAAACACTTTTGAGAAGATTTAAGGTGAGCATAAGCTGTTGATAGTGTTTAATTTACTTAGTAGATTTGTTCATATGCTGAATCCATAGTTGTGACCTAAGGTCTCACTTTCGATGTTATTTTATTGGTCTGAGCCCATGAATCTTCAGATTGACTTTAAAGAATCAACCTTTTCATAGTACCTCCATTTGTAATCCTGCATCTGCTTTCTTATATGATTTTAGGAATTAAAGGCTTTTGCTAAGGAGGTAGGTTTGCTTAATTAATGATTTTTAAACATTTAACCTGATCAGAACTCAATTTCACACTGCAGATGTTTGGGGCAAATTAGCACAAGCTCCTATTCTGATTAGCTTAAAACACTAATTTTCCACTTTCATATCTTTACTACTTTCTTCCTCTCACTTTCAGAAGGAGACATTGATTTGGTCACGCGTAAATTTCTCGAAGAGCCGATGTGGGGAGGGAGCTGGAATGGTGCACACATAACCACAAAACCTCCCACTTCTGCCCGAGGTCCGAAAGGGTGAGGTCAGCTGGTTTTAACACAAAGTGAAAAAAGGAACCAAGAGTATTAGCCAGAGCATGTGATGTTCGTATTAATCTATGTGTGTGGATGCAGGAAATCACACACTTTTTCTGAGGACAGCCTCCAAAAAGACTTAATGAGTAGGCAGAGAGCAGGAGAGAGCTGCCTGAATGTGTGAATGAGAGGGTCGAAGGAGGTTTGAAGCTGCTTAGATGGTACGTCAGAAGTACAAATCTAGCATAATGATTCTTAAATATTCTTGTTTTTAAACTTGTTCTTGGAACTTACTGCTGAGTTATTCTGTTGATTTTGCATGTCTCAATTTGCAATACCTGGAAGAAAACTCCTTTCCACTGAATATACTAAATAATTTGTTTTTTTGTGTTTGACCTTGTCTGCAGAAGTTTGCAAACGTAGCTGGTTTATCACCACTTTCAGACAAAAGCGACTTTACAACATGAACAACCTGTTTGTGTCTGTTATCCTTCTTCACCTGATCGTCGTTTGTTTATCCCAGTTTCCTCGCCCCTGTGCCAACTCTGAGGGGCTGCGGACTAAAGAGTGCTGTCCAGTATGGGAAGGAGACGGCTCACCTTGCGGAGCTTTGTCAGGCCGTGGGTTCTGCACTGAGGTGCTGGTCTCAGATGAGCCCAACGGACCTCAGTACCCACACGTTGGGATTGATGATAGAGAGCGCTGGCCTTTGGCTTTCTTCAACCGGACGTGTCGCTGTGCTGGAAACTACAGGGGGTATAACTGTGGAGAATGCAGGTTTGGTTACTGGGGGGCAAACTGTGCTCAGTACAGAGAATCAGTGCGCAGGAACATCTTGAGCATGTCAACTTTAGAGCAGCAAAAGTTCATCTCCTACCTCAACCTGGCTAAAAACACCATCGACCCTGACTATGTCATCACCACAGCAACAAGGGCAGAGATGGGGGAAAATGGCGAGAATCCCAGGTTTTCTGATATCAACACCTATGACCTGTTTGTCTGGATACACTACTACGTCTCCAGAGACACCTTCTTGGGGGGACCAGGAAACGTCTGGAGAGACATTGACTTTGCCCATGAATCTGCAGGATTTCTGCCCTGGCACAGAGTCTTCCTGCTTCACTGGGAGAACGAGATAAGGAAAATTACAGGTGATTTCAACTTCACCATTCCGTATTGGGACTGGAGGAACGCCCAATCTTGTGAAGTGTGTACCGATGCTCTGATGGGTGGACGCAACTCCCTCAATCCTAACCTTATCAGCCCTGCTTCTGTCTTCTCCTCGTGGAAGGTAAGAAAATCTGTCTGACACAGAATCCAGTGCTGATGATACAATTATTACAGATTTAACAAAAAGAGAAAATCCTATTTTTTTAAGCAAAGAAATCAATATTTGTTTCCATATAGCACAGATAAAACGTTTGTCCTAACCATGATGTTTCGTTTAAATTGTACAAGTTACTCAAGGTTTCAACTAGGTAACCACTTAAACCCAAGCATGTTAAATGATTTGTTGCTTCATTGACACAGATGACCAAAAGACAGCATTACACATCATGCAATCATAAACACTTGGTTACTTAGAGGGTTTCCTGCAGCTACTCTAATTCCTATCCCAGCTTCAACAGATGTTTGCATTTATGTTTTTATATTTTGTGGTGTAGGTTATCTGCTCGCAGCCCGAAGAGTACAACAACCGCGAAGCCCTGTGCAATGCCACTGGAGAGGGTCCGTTACTGCGTAATCCAGGCAACCATGATAGAAACCGTGTGCCGAGACTTCCTACAACAGCAGACGTGGACTTTGCTGTGGGCCTACCAGAGTATGAGACGGGAAGCATGGACCGCTTCGCCAACATGAGCTTTAGAAACGTCCTGGAGGGTAAACATGCAAAAGTTCAACTGTAAACTCCTGCAGGTTAAACACCTACACTAACCACCTGCTATATGTAATACTATTTAAAAACAATGTACAGAGTGCAAAAATCTGAATTATGTGGGTTGTATTTATCATTTTGCAGTGAAAGTTTTTTAGCATTAATTCCTTTGATTTTATTTGTCCCTTTCTTGTTTTTTAAGAGTGATTGTGTATTGTATATATTACCTAACAGATTTTTGTCTTTGCTTATTTGTCACCAAAAATGTAATTACATTTAATATTTATGTAAACAAAACATCTTGCTCCAAGCTAAGGAAACAGATAAAAAGCAGCTATTTGAAGCTATCAGTATGGAAAAATTGTGCTGTCAGGAATAGCCAGACAACCAAATTAAGCATTAAGTGCCTTCACAACTAATGCAGGAGGTTTTAACACAGCCAAGAACATCTAAAGGACTGCAGGCTAAACTTGGTCAGTACTCACGGGCAACAACAAGAAAAGGAAACGAAAAGACCAAAACCACAGCTGGCCACAAGATAATAAAAGCCAATCCCACCTAGGCCAAAAAAAAAAATGTCTTGTAGATCCTCCCTGACTTTTTGGGAAAATTGGACTGAATAGACCAAGGTGGATTTTTTTTACAGGTCTCATTATAATTGAACTTAAACTTTAAAACTATTAAGGAAAATAAGCCCCACCAACCGTCAAACATGTTGGTTGCTTTGTGACATTTAAATGTCAAACCTGTATCAGGCAAATCAAATTCCAATAATACAATTTTAGTTGGGCTTAACAGTATCAGGGCCTCTGTGCACAGTATGCAAAACCTCATAAATAAGGTCATCTTAAATAAAGTTTAAGGATATACGTATGTGACCCACATACTACATACCTCTCACTCTGCATAGAGAAGCTTTGTTTTCATAACTAAGTGCTATTACGTGTGCTATCTAACAGCCTTTCAGATTCAATGTTGGCTGTGGGAGAAAAAGCTTTTTTTATTCAACCATTTGTCTATGCATACCTTTTTGTGCAAAAACCAAATTACTGACTTTTCTCACCTCACAAATATCCTTTAAATCCTTTTCATTTCATTTTGCAAAGCCAATTTTTTTCTCAAACTGATGTTTACAATATGCTCTATTCTTTTCTGCACACACTTGTTGATATATTCTGCAATTTTCTATTGTTTACCCATGCTGTCTTTAACGCTCTGTTACACCTGTGTGTGCTGTCTCCTGCAGGATTTGCCAGCCCAGAGACAGGCCAAGCAGTACCAGGCCAGAGCACCATGCACAACTCCCTGCATGTCTTCATGAACGGCTCCATGTCTTCTGTCCAGGGTTCAGCCAATGACCCCATATTTTTGCTGCACCATGTCTTTATTGACAGGTAACCAGTGCACAACTTATAGTGCTACCACACAAACTGTTTTTTAATTTAATGCATGCTCACAATAACCTAATCGAATCTTGTTTGGTTACTTTTGTGTCTCAAACTTTTTTTTTTTTATAGCATCTTTGAGCGTTGGCTCAGGACACACCAGCCTCCCAGGAGCAGCTACCCACGTGCCAATACACCAATTGGCCACAACGACGGCTACTACATGGTACCTTTCCTACCCCTATACAGAAATGGAGACTACTTCCTGTCCAACAAAGTGCTAGGATATGAGTATGCTTACCTGTTAGATCCAGGTCAGTCCATTACATCAGATATGGTCACTAAAATTGTGTTTCAGAATGTGTTTGCCCCCTTGTTGCATCTAATTCCCTCTGCATCCCAACAGGCCAGAGGTTTGTGCAAGAGTTTCTGACCCCCTACCTGCAGAAAGCGCAGGACATCTGGCAGTGGCTGCTGGGGGCCGGGATCCTGGGGGCTTTGATTGCTTCAATTGTTGCCCTTCTGTTAGTCGTCGCAAGAAGGCGTTGGAAGAGGAACCAGAGAAGGAAGAGGGCGTCGAGCTATGGAGAGAGGCAGCCACTGCTGCAGAGCAGCTCTGAGGAAGGATCTTCGTCATATCAAACCACTCTTTAGCAAAACCAATGAATAAAACATATGAATGCTTAAGATATATTTAGGATACTCTCTATGTTTAAAAAGACATTGAGATTGAAAAAGTAATTACAACAAATCTGGAAGTAAATGGAGGTAGAAATGAGCCTTTAAAGTCTAATTAAAGAGAACAAAAAAGCTAAAAACAAGTATTCCAACAAATTTCAGTAACTTGAACAGGACTATTATTTATCTCATGTCTTTATAAGTAATTATGCCGACCTTGATAAAACACAAGATGCTAAAACTTGAATTACATAAATCGGAAGTATTAAGACTCCACTGCTACTAAAAGAGGATTTCACGTGTGGTTCTGTTTGTGCAGGCTGTTGAGGGTTGTTAATGTCTCAGGATTTTCTCTGTGCATCATCTCAGAGTAACTTTATACAGCTGACTCTGAAGTGTCACCATCCACAATCAGCCTTGTGATCAGGCAGCTCTGTGCTGTCCTGAAGAGGTGATAAACAACTTCTTAAACCATGTTTTTTGAGTTAACAATGGTGCTAAAGTATCATAATGTGATAAAACACTTAATGTTACAAAAGCAAATAAAGTGTTGGATTATTGTCCAAACAAATCAAGAGTCCGTGTTTTTTTTTGTATTAAACCTACATTTATTTAGATCACCATACATTTAACAACAAACAGAGACGTTTTTTTGCATGAGAATATTTTATTACGTAAAAAAAAAAAAACTTAGGGTACCTAACCTGGCTTTAGACTCTACCAAGACAATGGATCTTGTTACAAATGATACCAAGTCATGTTGGCAAAATGAAGAGTAAAAAACTAAATCCTGAGGTGAACATAGATGCAAAGTAAAAATCATTACAGCAAATTTTTCGTAAATACGTATTTGATACCAGTCTGGTGTTAGTAAACAATACATGAGCTTTTAGCAACCCTTAGCTGCGAACTGGCTTCCTGCAATAATCACATGTAGCTGTTAATGTCCTGAGTTTGATCTGCCCTGACTCCTGACTCTTTTGTTTTTTGGCTTTAGCTACTTGTGACATCTTCCTCACACACCTCTGCATCTAAAAAACATGTCCTTGGTAGTAGTGCTTGAAATGCATCAATTATTTATTACAAATATTTACACATAGAGACACTGGCTGCTAAAACCTTGTATTTGGATAAATAAAAAGACAAATATCTAGTGTGGAGATAATTTAAGCATTTTGCTGCACTGTTTGTAGGAAATCAGCCAGTGTCCTCCCTGAGTGATTGCACTAAATCAAGTTGGAGGCCAAGTTTTTCTCCCATTTTCATCCAAATGATCACATGCTGAAACTGAAGGGCTCAGCTAAAGGTCAGGCTGATCCTCGTCTTGGAGTTTTTGGACAGTTTCTTTAATGCTAAAATGACTCCTGACAGGAACAGACTCCAAAGGTATCTAGAACTGTACTTCAGATTTAAAGTGTCCGCCCAGATATGAATGAAAAAACCCATTGATTCTCTCCAACAGTGGTGATGTTTAATCAGCTGAATGACTCCTTGTTGAATTCAAAGGTTGTCCCACATGATCGGGCTGAGTTGCACAGCCTGTGGAGAGTCCTGGAGATGCTTTTTGGTCCGCAACAGAAAACCCCAACTCGCTTGCTGAAGCCAAAGAAAGAGAAGGCTGTGAGGCGAAATGATGTTACTTCATAGACAAATAAATTCTTTCAAACACCCACCTTTGGTTGCTCTTTCCAATCTCATCAAGAAGGACCTTCCACCTGGGCCGACCAACCAACAACCTCGAAGCAAGTGGGCGGAACCGCTCTTCAGACATGCTCTGAAAAAGAAATGGATAAAAAGATGTAAAAAACCAAAACAAAGCTGATATACGTAGTTTGTATGAAAAAAAAAAAAAAAGAACATGGGAAAGATGGTGCTAAGACTCCAAAATACAATATTTGAACTTAAATGTATACATCTAAACCATTTATTGTATAGCCTAAATATAACACCCTCTCGCCATCACCTCGGTAGCAGCACCATGCTTTGGGAAGCTTCATCAAGCAGAGTGAAATTAATAATCTCTGTAACTTACTTTGATTTTCCTATGAGCTGTTCGTGACGACTGATGTCTTGTCTGCACGCCATAATGTTGAAGATAGTTTCGAGATATAACAACAGGCCATCCAATTGACACATAGCATTATTTTGCAACCTTAGAAACGTTTTTTGTGGTCCCAAACGGCAGTTCAGTAATGTTACAAATTTGGGCAAATCACACATGCAAATAAGTTGCTGCTTGAGTAGCCTATTCTGTTACTATAATATGAAATAATGATAACTAATAATAGTAATAATAGTAGTTATAATAATAATAATCACAGTTAAGGAAATGTACATAAAAATATCTGCAAATTTGTAGCCTGGTTGAATCACTCAAAAACAGCAAGTCGAAACCCATCTGATTTACATTTCCCTTTATTTTCAAACGCTAAAAATCTGTATTGCAGTTTAATAGCTATTGTACGGATATTGTGCTCCATTATGTTTAGAAACAGGTTTACACTTGAAACGCAAGAGTTGGTTAACAAATTATTATATATAATATATAATACCTAAAGTATTTCTAATAATAATAATAATACATTTTGTACATTTCTACCAGCTGAGGCCAACACTCACGTAGTCAAAGAGTACGTTTCTATTAAATAAAGATAGAATATACTTTTAAACTTATTTGATCTAAATTATTGCTTAATTCATATTTTTCAGTTGAAAATTAAGATTTAAAATTCTCAAACGACAGGCTTTATGACATTAGTGATAGTAAGTTAACCCTAATCTTTTTCAAAGTATGTCTATGTCTGTGCATGCCAGCTACTTTGTCTGCTGCGGATTAGAGGAGTTGACATCCACGGCTGTGTTATGAATCGAAACATCACGTGACGGTGTGAACCTAAACCTGCGGGTTCAACTCCCAGCTCTAACAACATGTAGTACATGCATTATTGTAATAGTGGGTAAAATAATATGCTAAACTGTTAACAAAGAAATAATCATTGTGTTATCAGCGAAAAGTCGACCTCTGAGCGTCATTTTCCTGTGCCGGGGGGGCTCACATATTGGGCCCTTTCCTCTACTTTGTCTTCTGCCGATTAGAGGAGCTGAAATCCACGGCTGTGTAACTCAGCTTAAATTCATTTGCAAAAGACAAAGCTTAGGACAATTTGTCTTTGTGCTTTTTTTTTTTTCTTTCTCTCGTTTACAACCGGACCTCGAGGAAGGTCACATACGAAGCCTGTTACGGATCAAGAGCTCCGTGTTATCTGATTTCCTGTCTTCAAATGGACCTTAGAAAAGAAAGAAAAAAGAGGGACAAGAAATTGCTTCTCTGTTCAGCTTTGAAGCTTGAACATCTATTAACCGGGAAGCGTGAGACTGCAGGAAACTAGTGTTGAAAACAATTCAGTGAGTCGTAATCGTAGTTAACATTTCATTTGTATGTGGTGTTTGTTGGCGGTCGGTTAAACTTCACTTTACTGGGGGGGAAAAATAAAGTCTCCCCGTCGGGGAATCGAACCCCGGTCTCCCGCGTGACAGGCGGGGATACTCTCCACTATACTAACGAGGAGAAGATGCTTCTAAACGATAGAATCTCAAATTGTCAAATCCTCTATCCTCACAACTTGATCTGCAGATAAAACAGCCCATAAACCGAACACGAAATGAGTGTTATAGAAGACTGGCAATCATAGATTTTTATTTCAGTAACAGGATATTTAAAATTACAGTCACAGCTTGTTTCTCTGTGATTCACTGCCCTCTAGTGGAGAAGGTAAAAAAACACATCCAACCGTGAAGCAGTGTGTCTTGCTTACCTGCAGGTTGTCAGCTTGACTGACATACAGTTTCAGATTAAAGTAGTCTGGTCTGTTCTCCTGCCAAAGCTGGTTCACAAACATAAAAATCGAGAATGTGTGATGTAATTAATAGAGGCAATACCACATAAAAAAAAAATCCAGCTGCCATAGGATTCATGAAACTATGAAGCGGCTGTACTTCATAGTTCTTCCTCACCTTTTGATGAAGGGCACATAGCAACTCTGCAAACCAGTAGAATGACTGAAGCTCCCTGCAGACCCACACAAAGTAAAGCCTCTGTAACCTGAACCCCTTCCAGTCATCTCTGGGTGGACAACAGGAGGAAGAGATGTGGAAATAAGCAGATGAATACTTTTGTCGTATAAGATTTATTTTTTATTTTCTGGCCACTCACAGCAGAGCGTGCAGCACACAGGCAAATGGCGTGACACCAATTCCTCCAGCAACACAAAGGCTGACATCGTAGTTAAAGACCTCCTCAGATGGACCTCCAAACGGGCCGTCCACGTAAAGCCTGATCATAACCACAGACAGAAGTGCAGAGAGTCAGCTCAGAAACTATACTACTATACTACCAAGGCAAAGGTTTAACCCTCTAATGTCTTTATGCTTATTTTTCTAAGGAGTCCGACTTTATCAATATTTTAAAGATGTCTTGATAAATACGAACTGAAATACTTTCGTGACTGTGCGTTAAAACACAACTACTTTAAAAAGCAGTAAGTTTAGATAGTAACCTATTAACGTCAGTTTCAAACTACGCAGCACAACTAACAAAAGTGGCCTTTTAGCTTCATTTGAGCAGGTATTTTATTATAATTTCCTCAGTGTGCCACTGTATGTTTCCGTCTGCCAATTTGATGTTAATGCAATTTATGCGACGACTGAGGAAGAAATAATGGATCTTTGTCTTTTAAAACATAACATCTATTTGGCACAAACACACAGTTTGCAAACAGTGTAAACGAGGATCTGGTCCATGCAAATGGATTCAGAAGCAGCCTCGTATAATTATTTTTTCTCTCTGGTTATTGTGCAGAATATTGTCTTAAGTGATTCACTTAGTGAGATCCTCAGTGGGAAGATAATTCAGAACAAGGTTTTTTTGGCCCTGTCGGATAATAAGGATCACCAATGTTTTTCTTTGTTTGTTTATTTGTTGTTTGTTTTAACACACTCTTCCCATTTCAGAGCTTCTCACTGGTAAGGGAAGGACTTGAGTGTTTCTGTTATCGGAGCTCTGCTTCCGGAAGAAATGCAACTACTTCACTGGTCAGTTTGTATGAATTTTTACAGAAATTAAATTTATTTGAATACATTTTTAGTATCAGTAAAATAAAAACATGAATTATTTTGATAAACCTAACAAGATTTTTATCCAGACTTGCTACTGCCTCCGGGCTTTAACTTTTATATTTGTGCTGTTTTATCTGCCAAGTTTGAATACTTTCTCTGGTTAGTTGAGTGTTTAAGAAGCACACAAACCTGAGGCTTGTAAGCAAGATAAATATGTCACTGTTTGAGCTGAGGTGAGACACAGAAACTAAACAAATCACCTGATCACCCAAACACCCAACCATAGCTGCTACAAGCACACTTGTGTCATCATAAAAAAAAAAAACATGTAACTCTCAACAATACACTGGGAGAAACCCCCATCTCCATCCCCCCACATTTAAAATCCATTCTGACTTTTCAATTCTGTTTAAAGGACTTTACCAAAAGATTAAAAGAGCAGAATGAGAGGTCAGCAGGTCAAAAACCTCTGACCTCTCTATGACCCTAAACCTTAATCTGGAAAACCTGTACAAACATTTTTAATTCTTACAGAAACCTACTTGGGGTATTTCCTCTGCTGGACCATGGGAAGAATCTCCAAGTCCATCCTTGGCTGAGGAAACAGCATCTGTGTGAAGCGCTCTGAGGAGACGAGAGAAGGAGCTGCGTTTTTAACACATTCCGATTCATTGCTCTCCGCTTACTTTTACAGCATGTCTTCATGGCATATTAAGGGGCCAACACAAACAACGCAGCCTTCCTTCCTGTCTTCTGAAAGGATGTAAGCTTGGACGTGGACGGCAGCGAGTGCAGGCAAATGCACATGCTTTCCTAAGGCCATAGTCTCATCTAAACCAAACTTCCTCTTGATCTGCCTGCAAAGCAGGGCTTCTCTTAAATGCGTGTGTGCTTAAGTTTAAGTTAAAGGGTCCAGTTTACAGCTAAATTTGGGGATTTTGATTTTAGAATAAAATAAAACTCCCTGTAACCATATCCCATTGTACGTGACTCCATGGCTAATCAAGATTTCCAGCAGGACAATAAAACCATGGGAACAACTTTGAGGGTGAAGTAAGGTCCATGCATGCGCACGCTCATGCACATAAAGGGTATCTGGAAAGTTCTCAGTGCTTTACTCTTTTTACATCGTATGTTCCAGCCTCATTTCAAACTGTAATAAATAATCACCTCCCTCAAACTTCTACACACAAATACCCCATCAGGACAGGTAGTGAAAAGGTTTCTAACTTTGAAAATAAAGACATTTTAATTTCATAGCGGGTTATTTTGTGTATATTTTTTGATGGAATAATTTAAAAAATGCAATTTTCAAACGGCTAGAAAAGTAAATCACTGTCAATATTTTTCAGATGCCCGGTAAAATGCAGCTTTGCAGAAACATATCCTCCGGAGAGAGAGAGAAATAGAAATCAGTGGCAGTGTCACGAGCTAAGCTTCATCCTGTGTGTGTTTGTTTGTGTATTACTGTTAGTACCAGTCCAGTCTCCCACGACTCGCAGATGGATGCCGAAAGTTTCCTTGTTTACGGTGGGACACTGTAAAGAGTCAAAACGTAATCTAAGTCACTCACTGTTAGTTGATGTGAAGTACAGGGCAGCGAAAACACACACACAAAGAAACATATAGCTGCCACGTGTGCAGAGTGGGCAACTCTTATAAAATGTAACAATGCACACGAGCGCAAATACAAACTTATCGTTAGCAGACAGCATTACAAGCCTCAGCCTTCTGTATGTTCTGTCAGTCAGTCTCTAACCTCCTGATCAAACACCAAACAATACCAAAAAACAGACGCATCTATAAAGGTATTGATGTTTACTGATGGTTTTTACGTTTTGTTACTTTACCAACTAAACATACGACATATTTTAACGCGATTTTATGTGACCCGTTACAAGCATCACATCAAAACATCAATTTTTTTGCTAATCGAAAATAGTAAAATAGTGCCAATTGAACCCGTTTCACCAGAATTCTCGCAACATGTTCTTAGTCTGATTTGTCTAAACTTGGCCCTAAACAGGCAGACGGGGTTGTTCGGCACGATTTGATAGGTTTGCAACTGTAACATGCTGCTTTACAGAAAGTGGTTTGAACCATTTTCCTGGTCTTAGTCTATCATTCAAACACTCAATAGAAAACAAGGAAGCTTATAGTTATAATGTGAAAGACAGAGAAAATTTTCCATGCTAATCAATACTTGAGTTCACAACTGTGAGTGTAAACACAAAAACCATGAGTCTCTCAGTATATCAGCGTGAGTATATAAGAGGAAAGCCATTTCTTCATCATGTACTTATCTAATGTGTTTCTTGTGCAATGTGGAGCAAATCTGAAACACCAATAAACAGTGGGAAACATAATATTCCTGAACAACCCTGCTGCCAATCAAGGGACCCTGTCTGACTCCAAAGGGCTTGTTCTTTGTGAAGAAATGGAAAGATTAGGTACCTGTGAAAACAACAGTGTGTCTATGCAGACATGTCTGTGGGCTCGGGTTGTGTCACGAGTGAGGAATGTGTCGGGGGTTTGTTATGCTCACCTTTGTCAGTGTGAAGGGGTGGTTTTCAAATGAAGACACACTTGGACAGTTAAGAACTACGTACTGGAAAAAAAAGAGAGATTAGAATTGAGATATAACAGGAAGAGGGAACGGGTGAAAGATAAGATCCATGCAGAGATAATAGATAAGGCGCAATACATTAACAAGGATCCTAAATTGAAATATGTCTAAGAAGCACTAAAGGTAAAATGCTCAGTAATGACAAAAGGTCCTCTTACTTGTCCAGGTTGAGCTTGGAATTTCTTCTTCAGCATGCACAACTCTATCACATTACAAGGATGCCTGATTACGGTCACAATAGTAACAGGAGAACTGCTTCGTACGTAGCGGTATAAACGTTCCACGCAGTAGAGACAGAGGGGACCGAACACCCAGAGCCAAGTCTATACACAAAAACACACACATACACATGGATGATGAAGCTTTACTGTAGGCAAGATGTAAGTTATTTAGCAAAAAAGCTTAATTTTTAGTAAACTCTTTAATTTTTCTAACACTGTTTTATACAATCAACGATGAAAGCATAAATTGTATTGTCAGCTGCCACTGCGGTCTATCAGCCAGGGATACAGTCAGGAGAAGGCTCGATTGGTACTGGAGCTGAGGGAATCCACTGACCAGCTGGTGAAAGCAGCTGGCTCCCATGTACGAACAGGCAGGAAGTGAAAAGAGCAGGAGGAGGTCGAGTTGGCAGTTAGCAGGTTGAAACATTGCGAGGTGGTGGGCAGAGACCAGGAGGGTCGTGCAGGGCTGGGGAGAGGCGAGACCCCCCTCTTCTGGTCGAAGGCCTCAAAAGAACAGCAGAGAGCCATGGTGGTGGCAGAAGTGGCCAGGGCAGAACAAGATCGTCTCCATGTCAAGGTGTCGCAGAGCAGACAGGGAGGCTGGTTGTCATGGGAAGGTGTCTCAGACAGGCTCATGTCAAGGTCTGATCTGTGGAAAATCCCGCAACCCAGGCTCAGTTTCTTGAACAGAGCCACCTATGACACCCTACCTTGTCCCCGAAATCTCCACCAGTGGTTTGGCAACGAAGAGAGCTGCTCACTTTGCAATACTATCAACGCAAGCCTCCAGCACATCCTGTCTAGCTGCAAGATCGCACTCTCCCAAGGCCGATACATGTGGAGACACGACTTGGTGTTGAGGAAGCTGGCAGAGGTGGCAGAGTCGTGTAGACAGGAGGAAAACGACAGACCTCCTGCTTTAGTGATGCTGCCCATCCTCTTCACAAGAGCCGGGGACAACCCTTAATCAGCCCACCCCACATTACCATCAAGCCTCCTCTCACGTGGCAGTGAGTCGTCCATGAGGAACGACATGGGGAGACAACAAGTTTCCCATCACTGCGGCCAGACCTGATCTTGTGGTCAGTTCCACGCAAGACCATCCTCCTGGTGGAGCTCACCGTCCCGTGGGAGCAGGGTATTCAGAACCAAGTATTCAGACCTGGCAGCCGAGTGCAGACAGGCTGGCTGGAAAGCCCTCACATGCCCCACCGAGGTGGGCTGTAGGGGATTTTTTGTTGGGTCCTTGATGGTTCGTCTGCTGCGCTACCTCGGATGCACTGGAGCTGGAAACCGCAAAGCAATCAGGGAATAGGCAGAGGAGGCAGAAAAGGGCAGTTTCTGGCTGTGGCTAAGGAGGAGAGATAGGGGGTCAGGGGCCTAACACATAGGGCATAAACAGGGGGTGGCAGGGAGAGATCCCTGCCATCGCTCCACCACCAAGAGATGTACTGGGGTTAAAGGAGCGAAACATCCATTACTGGTTGTCCCCAGCTGATGACTTGCTCAAGTCAAGGAGTATACGAGGCACTGGTGGAGATGTGTCAGGCAGCAATGCCCAGCAGGTAGAACATCAGCCTGTATCTTCAATTTTGAGTTATTTAAAGCTTGATCATCTGAAGAAGTTATCAGCAATCAGTATCTTCCCTGCATGCAGTAGATAGCTAAACAAATTTAGTTTGGGGAAACCAATCTTAACTGATACAATATCGGCAAAGAGACTTTTATTATTTTTTATTGTGGAGTTTTAGAAAAGGCTTGACTAAGTGGTATTACTCAGATGACAATAGTTAGGTAAATATTAAACGTCCTTCAAAGAAAAAATATTGTACAACTGAATAAAGTAAATGACAAGCTTTACAATAGTGGCAAGGATCAAACAACGGAACGGACTGCTTGTGTAGAGTTCTGATATCTGAGATTTAAGATTTATATTCATATTAAATTTTCTGAATGATAACGGACCAATGCCCAAAATCAATACTTGATCAGGATACCCATTCTTTAATTAGTAAATAAAGCCTATTTTTCAGTTGTATCAACATCCAGCATTTGGATACGATGCATAAAAAAAACATTAAATTCTGTTTTACTTTAGTTATTTTTACAAAAGCAGGAGAATTGTGACCCACCACAAATCTGCTTAATGCAGCTACAATTTTCAGATAAAAGTATAATGTGCTGGAAGGCAAATACTCCAAAAGCAGCATTCTGCATAACCTTGTGAAGTTGAAGAAAGTTAATGGTAACTACGGGCACTACATGACAAGTGTTTAAACAATAAATAATCGGTACACTGACCATGTTCACACCAATTAATTAAACATCCCTTAATCTATTCCTTTTAGTCGTGTTGCTCTTGTCTTGTATTAGAGGTAGATGTGTTCATGAAATAACTAAGTACAAAACAAAGTGCCTCTCTGTTGAGTTACCTAGAAATGAGTAATTGGTCACAGCCTAAGTAAAGCTGGGGGAGTACTCTCAAGTTTAAAAGCAATTTTATGGTACAAGCATGTTGCCTCACACCCATACACAAATGCATAATTACACACACAAGCAAAGGCCTTGAAGTCCAAGAGCCCCTCCCTCACACCTCTAATAAATGGGACCAAGTCTCTGCAACACTCCCAAACATTCTGAAAACATGTAGAGCACTCAGATAGTTACACACCTGAGGGTAGTTGGGTTTAAAGTGAGCATCCTCTCTACATCTACCGTCATCATCTTCTAGCTGGTCCAGATCATCAACAAACGGCACCGTGCCGCTCAG
>JAVLVB010000475.1:102379-123604 GCA_032876305.1 Orestias chungarensis
TATATATATATATATATATATATATATATATATATATATATATATATATATATATATATATATATATATATATATATGTAATTTTTTTTATCTAAGTATATTTCTCCCTACCATTCCCCCACTTAATCTACAGCTCCTCTGAACTTCTGATGGACAGCTGAGTCTCGACAGGCTTGCAGTTGTGCAATTTCAATTTATAGATGATGGGCTAAACAGTTGTCCTTAGGATATTGTTTCACAGTATATCCCCCTTTAAACTTCCTTATGTCTCAGCTGTTTGCTGAGTTCCTTGGTATTTATGAAGTGTTTTGTTCTCTAACGTCCACCAACAAACCACTGAGGCCAGAGCAGCTGCATTTATACTTTAAATCAAAGCTATTTTAATTTCTTCGTCTAGGATTTTAATTAGGACTACCAGAGGGAAGGAAGTGGGAATATAACGTCATGGCATACTTACATTTATATAATAAATACATCAGACTTGAGGTTGTAACAGAATAGTCTAAAAAGGTGACGCTGGAATATTTACTTTTTAAAGACGTACTTTTGCTCTTGAAATATTTCTAAAAATTAATTAATGAGTTAAGAAAATTCACAAAATTCAAAAGGTACTGTTTGAATATCACATTATAAAAACTCCAGATATTTTATCCTAAAAAAAGAGGGATTACTAAAAACTAGAATGGGACTGTCTGTTGAAATCTTTGCTTTTAAAGGCTGTCCAAAATATTGGTTGACATTTTTGTCTACTACAATATAAGGAAACATAAATGATCCAACAGTGCGGAAAAAAAATAAGTCGAGAGGAGAAAACCTGGACAAAAACACTCGTTCTCTCGGCGCTGCCTACCCGAGCATGTGCACCATCAGGATGATGTAGAAGACAATGAAGAGGTTGTGTGTGTACCAGAAGATCTCATACTTGGAAACCCTGAAATAGACAAACAAAGAAAAGCTGATTTAAAAACAAACATTATCAGCTAAAAAGAAGCAGGAATTGTCACCTTGTAGCAGGGCGCAGAGAAAGCGATTTAAGGGGAAAAATCAAAAAAAAGTATACAGGGAGAAAATGAAACACATAGCGTAAGGTCAAAGGTGAACCTTTAAAGGGAGCCAATATGCACATCATTCCCATATAAAATTCAAAGAAACTATTCCCCTAAACCTGCTATATACTTTACAGCAGGCAACACTTTTAAGTCAAACACCCTGACAAAAAAATTGTAATCAATACTCATTTCACATACTTGCTTAAAGACTTGAGACTCACACGAGACTTGCAAGACAATTACTTTAACCCACGTCTGCGACACTGTCTCTGTGACCATTGTTTGGGTTTCCCTCGAGTGTGGAGGATCCATCATCCCACACTCCAACCACTTTGCCAGACTCCTATCTAAAGCCTTACAAAGCCTGGAAAAGCCTCTTATTGTTTGCTGGCTTACTGAAAGGAGCAGGAAGCAAAGCAAATGCATCGTGTCCTCCCTACATCGAGGGTGACACACAGTGACCAGAGCAATGATGGAATGGTAATGCCTGTTAGTGGGTCATCGTCTCCATCATCCATTGCACAAAATGAGCCTCTAACTTCAGCGTAAACACAGCAAAAACCAGACATCACATCGAAGGTACTAAGCATACATTTAAACAAAATAAAACTACACCAAGAGATTGGCCAAAAATCAAAATTAATTTGATTAGTTAATTTGATTTTTGAGTTTCAGTTTGAGTTTTTTGAAAATCTTTGGTCACTGCATCTTTAGTGATTTTCCCCACAGATAAAGTTAGTAGTTGAGTTCAGTTTAGCACGGCATACCGGACACAGTAGGAGGAGGAAATGAACATCAGGAGGAGGATGAGAACCAGCAGGACGCCAGTGACTCCTGGGACTGAAGAACATCATCATGTCACAGAGTGGAGACAAAACAAACAATGTTAACGTTCAGTCGTCATTCTCTTTAACTAAAACTGTCTTCCGGCTAGGATTACAGGCACAGCCTCTGGTTTCTAACCTTAATCTAATCATGATATTTGTAATTAAATAACAATGATAGTTCGTTAACTTAAGCAATACCATTGCTGATATTTGCTTCCCCAAAGTCTAGGTTTTATTCCTTGTATTTGCACTTCTAAAGCCTGAATCCTTCATTATGGGAAGCTGCAGACTAAAATTACCCCCCACTAACACATTATGTTAACTGCAAGAAATATTGACATGTCTAGTGGAACAATCAAGGTTCCAACTTAAACCTCAAAGAGCATCTTTAAAGGGAGGTAAAGATTGGGGTGATGTTAAGGAGGTATTCTAATCTCACCCTGTCTCAATAGTTTATCAACAAACAATATTTGAAATATAATATATCTAAAGCAAGAGACAAAGGAACCTGGATGCATGGACTGAACTTTATAAGAAAGAGTTCCTCATCTTACTTGTTGTTAAAATTATCCGCTTTGGGTCCTGGGAAGGAAACAAAAAATTTAAAGTTTTTTAGTCTTCACCTTTCTGTTATCTACATTAATGCTTGTGAGAGCCTCCGTGAGGCACAACAGATCAACATCAGCACTTGAGGAGAAAACAATCCGCAGACTTTACTCCCAAACTCAATACCAGAACACATTTTCTTTGTTACAGTGAAGTTCAAAATAAAAAGACTTCAAATAAAAAATCTTCATAACAATTATTCAGGTTGGCTTTGAGAAAGTAATAACTAAATCAGAATAAACTTGTTACACATCAAATTTATTTTATTTTAGAGTAGTTAGTGTATTTTACTGCAGTGAAGTGTTTGACATAAGGGGACACGTTGTGTAAATTTCTAAATTCTTTTTTATTCGGGGGTCTCAAATCTAATGCACTTCTACGAAAATCGTGCATGAGCTTGGAAGCTGCCAAACTGGTTTCAGCACATTTAAAAAGAAATGCACCAATGAATTAGCTAGAGATCAGAATCATTCAATTTTAATTTGACCGACCCTAATCAGTAACTCGACCATCGGAAACTAAAAACATTTGTTTTTTTCCCCCACAGATCACAGATCTTCCCCAAATGTTACTAGTTCAGGAACCAGGGTCAAATCTTTCAAAATGGGTTAGAAATTGTCTCCTTACTATTACTATTAAATATCCCAGCATTTTATTTCAGTCATTGCCTAATTCCTACTCCTCTGCCATACATTTTCCATTAACTTTAAATTACTAGGAATTGTTTTATTTTTGTTTACAGACATTTAAAATCAGCCACCACCCGTGAGTGTGACACTGTTTTATAGTTTGTATTAAAATACATTGATAAAATCCACTATACTTAGAGCAAATATTTAAATTAAGAAAGCACAAACTACAGGTCTTCTTATATCCACAGAAAACAAGAATCTTCTCAAAAGTCAAAAGATAATTTGAATGTTGTAGGTTAAAGTACATAACAGCATCTATAATGCAGAAATACCGAATTTTACCAAGTTTTTGTAATTAGTTTCTAATGCAAACATCTTAAAATACTTGAAAAAAAACACAAAAGTAAGTTACAAGTAATTTTTTAGCATCATATAAATTATTAATGGTGTTTAAGTCAATAATTCCCAAATCTGGATAAAAGGTACAAGCTCAAAGAGCAGATTTATTTGTAAACTTGCTGTTGCAAAGATCACTGATGTCTTTAGGGAACCATACCTCTCCTCTGTAGCGAGCCAAGTTGAGAGCAGGAAAGTCATCTGAGTAGCTGTGACTGAAGTTGACCATGTTCACCATGTGGGCTGAAACGTGCACAACTGCAAATGATGAGAGAGCATAAAACAAAACACAGATTTAAGACAAAGGACAAAGTCACACGTGTCGGATTCGTGACGTCTTCCAGACGGCAAAGAACTCCCAGAGGTACTACCGATTTTTTTTTTTTGTACATTCAGCAAAAAGGCAGCACAGCTGAAACACACACCTGACATCACAGGCTGAGTACGCAGCCGCTTAACAGCTGATGGATGTAGAGACTGTAATCATGACACACAAGGGCCCTTTTTCTCTCCCCCATATCCTCTCACCACTGCCGTCCACCCCCGCCTCTCTAGGCCTCTTTTTTTCTCACAGTTTGTGTCTCTCTTCCGTCCTGCTGCTTCTCTGTCCACTGTGCCATTTTTCAACTGGGGATACAGAGCCTAAGTGAATGTGTGTGTTATTACAGTCGAGTTAGAAGTGTATGGTTTGGATGGAAGGTCAAGCTTAAACATGATGTAAAAGCAGAAGTGGAAAAAACAGATCAGTCTTTTTTGATGCATAGTTAGTTTAAATTAAAAGAAAAAATTATCCAGACTGTAATAGTCATTGCAGGACAAGGCACCTGAATCCCTCACTGACTCCTAAATTGAACTGCGGAAACAATCACCCAGCTTTTTCCAGGCTCTTTTCTTTTCCTTCATCCCAATGTCCTTCCTTCTCTTTTTGAGCAAAATCTAATGTCAAACCAAGTGTTAAAAATTGGGATTTCTACTCGGCAATTTACGCTTACATTCTTGTGACCAGTATTTTAAAGTTAATGACAAAATGTTGAGTTGTAATTTTGTCATTGCACACGTTTAGAGGATCTACAAAAATTATGAAAATTTGAAAAAAAGAAAACATCTTTTAATCAATGGTGCAACTGCAATGCTAAATAGATCTCAAAAGCTGCTTTCAGTCATTATTAGGAAAAAAAGGTGATATATTATTGACATATTCCTTGAACTATGCGCATATCAATTAATAATAGTGATGACTTTTTAAGAAATAAACAGCTTTTAGGCTCATCAATTATTGTATAATTATGATTACACAAGAACTAATCACATTTTTACATCACTATCAAATATTAATACTTAATTACTTTATGTAGCTTTTGAAGTTCACTGTTAGTAAAGTGTGTTGATGTTAGGACATTTCCCATAGACTGCTGTATCCAGAGGGCTGGAAGAGAGTCATTTTGTTCAAAGTATCAATTGATTTTTTTTTAAAAGAGTATCTCTCTGATATTAGGTCAAGATTATCTAATTCGCTGAACGTGCTGCACTTCATTATGACACTGAATAAAAAAACTGTAAGCAAATGCTCTCCTTCATAAATCAAGCTCCCAGTGATTACTTAGTAGTTTGGTGACGGGTCCACCCCACCCAGCTGTTTGCTGAAATCGATTTAAGTTTGAGTATACCTGCTGAATGCACAATCGACACACATCTTTTTTACTTCAAATTTTCAACATAAAGCCTATAAAGTGGGGGGAGTGGGTTTAAAAAAATAAAAATCTTCACCAATTAGACCACATCTCCAGAGAAAGGATATATTTAAAATACCGTAGAGACTAGAGGATGGAGTATACGGTCTGACTGTGATTAAAATATTTTTCACATGAATCACCCGCTTTCAGGGAAGGGTAATTACAGTATGTTCATTTTGCTATCATTTTTTTTTCTGACTTGTTATAAGTTCCATATGCCAGATTTGTGTTTCTAATTCGGTATTGTAGATGATTATTATCCAACACAAGACTAAAATCCCTGGAGTATGTCTTTAACAGCTCAATTATGATTAGATCATAAATTACCCGATATTTATGTAAAGCTTTGTCATATCAAGGAAACATTCCAAAGGCATCTTCTGCTTCCTGGAAACTCCTGCCATAATCAAAGAGTCTTTAGAAGTTTAAACAAAAGCAAGGGAGCAGAGGAAAAGCTCACAGCAGGCAGCTGGGAGTGCAGAATTTAGTTTTAGTTAGTGTTTGTGCTTTTTCATGCATCTTACCAAAGATAAAATAAAAAAGACAACAAAAAAATGCATGAGTCACAGGAAGAAGTCTGTAAACCTGAACCCTGTGGGATAGAGAGCTGTCTATTGCTCCCACAATATCATACAAGGAGACAAATACAAACATGGGCTGATAAAACGAATTCAGCAAGGAAAAGTAACCTCCCATATGGTGTACCAGGAATGCAAAGACACCATGGATCTTTTTATTCACACTTTACAACGATATGACAGCAGCACAGACGCATACTGCAATGAAGGAGAGCCAGTTACGGTGATTGAATGTTACGGTGATAAAACGTTATGGCGATAAAAAGTCGGATTTTACCCGAGAAGAAGCAGACAGCGTTGCCACATGCAACATGAAAGGTCTTGCTCTTGTCCAGCAGCCTGCGAGTCTTTCTGCTCGATACCTGCATATGCGTGCAATAGACAAAAAAATCACGATCACAAAAAATAATCCTGCCACCAGTAATCTTCACCAGAGACTTTGTTGTGCTTTAGAAAACAAATGTTACCATGTTCCTGTAACTTTAACTTCTGAGATCGTTCGGACTCATTTGATTGATCTCCAGTGTGAGTCTTACCACGTGTGCTCCCCGTATAAAGGTGAGCAGAGAGCGGCACATGGGCAGTAGCACCAAACTGCAGTTCAGGTTCAGCACCGAGGCAGACGCTCGGCTGATGCACAGTCCGACCTCAGGAAGACAAAGACAAGCGCATACTGTCAGACAGACTTGGCTGATGTAATTAAGACTGGCTGAGAGCCTGAGGCATGACTTCACCACAGAGGTTTGCAGCAAACCACCTTTGTCTTTCACAATGTGGAGGTCTGAGCCCACTAATGCTTTTGTTTTGACTCAGTTGAGACAATTCTGGTAATAATCAAATTAAGGGGTTTTTGGTGGAGAACCTAAAGGTTTTTCTTAAATACATAACAATGACAAAACATTTTTCCCCCCTCCAAGAGCAAAACCACAATCTTCAGTGTTTCACTTTGTTAAGTATCAACACAAAGTAGTGCATACTTTTGCACTTGAAAACTCGAACACTGCTTCTACAGACTTTTACAAATAAATATTAAAGCAACTTTGATGTGCATTTGAATTCTATTTTTAATATATATATATATATATATATATATATGTTTTTTTTGTTTTTTTTTGTCCTACAAGTGCAGTTTGAAAATGATCAAATGAAACTTTATTCCAAAATAGCTTTTAACAGCCTTCAGGCGAATTCATAACTGGATTTTGACTTTGATCTATTACATATTGCACCGCAGGTCCAGCTGTACATTTAAGGTTGCTGTCCTGCTGTAGACGTTCACCCCCTTCTTAAATCTTTTACAGTCTCTAATAGGTTTTGTTAATTACTTTAATAATTTTTTCTATAAAACACTTTTCATGATGCATAAAGGTGATGGTAATAAAGTTTGAAAAACAAAACCAACCAAAAACCCAATTTTCCGAGGTTGGTCCTACAGGGGAGTGAGAGAAGGTTAGCATCAGACCAACAGAAGAAGAGTCATGGGAAGTGAAAGAGGTCAGCAGGGACGTCAGATAATTGAGGAGCTTGTGGTGGATGTGCTGAGAGATACGGAGCTAGGACTGCCCTGTATTCATCTCCACCAAGGAAAGCACGTCCACAACTTGATGTTGACACAAAAACCATGTTTAACCATGAGGACGGCATGTTCAGGGTGATGTTAAATGCGCATATGATCTCTTGTTTCACAACTAATAGCTGTCAGAGTCGCTGGCCTGAGCCGTGGATCTCTACAGCTCCTCCAGTTACCATGGTCCACTGGGCTGTATTATGACTATTGCTGTCCTGGCTGTCAGTCGTATCCCTGATCTGTCTGCCGTGTTACTTGGTTCTAATATGGATTTTCTCTAATGTTCTCTAAGAAACCTCTTAGGCCTACACAGAGCAGCAGCATTTACACTGACAAAAAAATACAGACTCATGGGGCCTATGGAGACAATTTATGAACTTGGTTATATTTTGTAAAGGTGGATCAATACAGCAACATGTATTTAAAACCTTCTCTCTTGGTTTATCATGAAATTAATTCAAATACAATACGAAGAGGTTTGTGGTTCTAACGTGACACAATCAAAACAATGTTCAAAGGATATAAATACTCCAGCAAGGCAATGTTCCCACACCTATCAGGACTATGCGTACAGATTTTACAATCCCTCAGTTGTTTCTACAGATTAAGTGAGGCTTATTATCTCAGAACATGCTGAGACACCATGTGATAAAACGAAGGAGAAAAAAAAGCTGAACTAATGTGTGGGCAAGACAAATAATCTAACAGAACAAATCTCAGTCTGCAGCTCGAACATCAAATTATAGTCAGTAAACGCTTGGTTCAGTCTGGCATCCCATAAACTCAGCATATTTGTTAGGCACTTTGTGCTCTGCAGGTGCTGCCACTTCTGGTCATCTTTACTGAACGGCGTGTGGAGATGGAGATGAAGTTGCCAAGATCAAAGAAAACTAGAAAGTAACGCTGCAATCTAGCATGTGAAGAAACAAAATCAAGGAGGTTTACTTAAAATGAAGACAAACGCATAACCAGAGGTCTGATCTGCAGTCCAGCAAGACTAGAAAAAGACAAGTCAGACACGTGGGATCACAACTGTCTGTACAGCTGACTGAAGTGTTAAAATATAAGAATGATGCGGAAACCAGACCAACGCTTGAGCCTAAATTTGACTTAGGGGAAAGTCAACCAACCTCATTCTGATCCTTCTAACTCTACACACACACAGACACACAAACACACACACTCCCTTCAGAGCCTTTTAGAGAAAAGCAGCTGACGGTGAAAACCCCCAGACAGAAATCTGATACCTTTCTTTTTCTGACCCGACACTCACACCTCGCAGGTGAATAAAAAAAGAAGCGATGTGAAGTATTAATGCTTTGGAAACACATCACGCTTGTACACATAAAGATAGGCACATAAACTCGAGCCCTCCGGCGAGGCATTCGGTGGAACCAGCGGCGTGCCTACACTTGCCCCTTTCCTCCCCTTTTGCCTCCCACTGTACAGGCAGTGCAATAGTTCACACATGCTTTTAGCGGCTACTTCTCTAATAATAACATAATAAGTTCATCATGATAAAATGATATTTTCCTGATGAAAAAGGTCTCGGGTTTGACAGGCACTTTTGGCACCTTATTATACATTGTTCTAAACCAGCTCTATTTCTATTTTAAGATTTATTGTTTTGCTGTAAAATGGACCTCTACTTCTGTCCGACATCTTTTCACTGCCTTTAATCCGGGATTGTATTAGCTATAGAAAAGCATCCACACACTATGATTGTGTTGAATATGTTAAAAGTTGCATTTTGGTCGCACCTCATCAGACCATGTTCTTCCATCATTTGTCTACGAGGCTTGTGGAATATTGCTAAGACTTGTTTTTATTTGTTTATTATTTCTGTCTCTAGATAAACAATTAGGTAACATCACATATTTGGGGAATGCACTTGTTCTGTTTTATATTTAGGCGATTTTGATTTGATTGACTTCTTTAGTAAGTTTGCATTTTAAACAGCTTATGCCTCATGCACTACATCCATGTGTTTTTATCTTATTAAAACTCAAATCTGTTCAATGCGGATCTTTGGGCACAAATCTTGTTTTATCAAGAACTCCTAAAGAACTTTCTTTGGAGTTTTCCATACAAGGTTTTTACATCACATACTAGGTTACAATTAAAAATACTAAACAGACGGTGTCGTGATTTGTCAAAGCAGCCATAAAACAGGACGTTTCTCACCCCCAGCATCTTGTAGAGGTAGTGGTACTGCTGCCCTGTTGAGTACAGCATAAAAGAGTTCAGGAACAGCCAGGTGTTGGCTCCAAGCCACAGCATCTACACAAACAAACAAGCATTACATTTAACACAGAGTTTTACATTTACAGTAATTACAAAGTTTCAAAAAGCAAAGGATGAAAACAAAAATGACATGTTCCTTATGATGCTGTTGCAATGAAAGGAAGGATCAGTAACATCAACCTGTATGGTTGGTGTAACAGCTGGGTGCAAGGTTAAACAAACCAATCAGTTACATCTAAAGATGAACAACAGCAATGTAAAAGAAAAAAAAAGGAAGGGATAAGCGGCGGAGAGAGAGATTCGTTTTAAAAGTTTGTGACAAATCTTCCCCCACCAGCACCAAGTGTTTTCCAGCCTCGTTGGCGACCCAGCTGTGGAGAGAAACAGCCATGCTGCCTCCGAACTCCCTGTTGGAGCTAACCGGGCTTTCACCGATCCTGCAGGCTGGAGTTCGGTTCCTCTCTGCAGCTCTGGCTCCACTCCTTCCTCCTTCTCTGCTCCCAACGCGTTTTGACTTTTAATCCCCTCCTGCTCCTCCTCCTCCCTGTAAAAATCATTCTATAATCTCCCCTTTATCTCGTTTTAAATCTGCATCCTCCTCCTAGTTTGACTTTCTGACATCAGGACATTTCGGACATAAGGTTAAACATAAATAAGGAGGAAATGACAAACGAGTAATTAAGGATGATCAGCATGCAGAACAATGAACCTCGCTTCAATGTTCGTTGCCTCTATTGTTCGCCACTAGAGGGAGCCAGAGACCAACATATTGAAATTAGGTTTTTTGTAGCCTTTTTTTAAAAGTATTTTTATATGGATATCAAAAGGAAAAAATGGTTTTTAAAGACACTTCACTGTTATTATTATGGTCTGCCATCTTTCTTTTTTATAATCATGTAATGTATTGGCTCTAATTCACTTGAGTTTTCAGTAACCATAGTGTATATCTTGGTTTGATTAAACAGTCTTCTAAATTAAGGGTACCCAAAGTTTTCAGCTTGTGACCCCCGCTATAACAAGGATGAACCAGTTTCTGTAGTTGAGAGTGGCCTCATTCAAGCACGGCCCCTCCCGCGAAGCACTCTGCCCTGTCGGGCCGTCCCACAGGTGGTGAGCACATGGGAAGGGGACCCATGTCTCCTCTTTGGTTTGTGTCCGGTCAGGCCCTGGGCCACCAGGCGCTCACCAGTTTGCCCCACCTCCAGGTCTGGCTCCAGCAAGGTCCCTGGTGACCTGTTTCCTGGCGACACACTATTTCCAAATGTATTGCTCATTGTAAGGCATCTTTTGGGAGCCGCTATTTGTCCAATTCTCACCATAGACCTGTTTGCCCTGGGTGACCGTACCAGAGGCTTAAAGTCCTTCAAAACGTAGCTCCAAGAACTTTGGGATAAAGTGATCCCTCACCTCAGCTTTGCAATGGATGGCATTTATCTTTTGCAAGTTGTTTTACATATTTGGGTGTGATAATGGACTCAGAACTGAACTTTCAGGAACACATTAATGCATTTACAAAGTCAGCCTTCTGTCACCTAAAGAAGATTTCTAAAATTGAAGCACTGATGTACCAACAATATCTTGAGAGAAACTCTTCCATGAGGTTAAATTATGCGCTCCCATGACAGTGTCCAGGCTCTCCCACCGAAGGACCCAAAACTGCTGCTGTTTGTGCCCTCCCTAAAAATAAAAAAATAGAGCACCCCCCAGTTCAACAGTCACTACATCGGCTCTATATAGCTCAGAGACTGGGGTGTCACAACAGTTCAAGTATATTTCCTCTGTGTAAAGAGGCTTGTTGTAATCACCTTCGCTCCCTCCCCCATTCCTCTACTGATGCTCCCTGTTAATAACGGGACACTGGCGGCGGATTGGCTTTCCTGCCTTCAGTATTGTCTGTTGATGTTGTACTTTCCACTCAAAGAGTGGGAGAAACTTGGATTATCCCCAGTTATGATTTCAAGGTAACTGGTAACTTCCATGGGTAACTTGAATGCTATATATCATTCCCATGAAGGCTCTACTGTTACCTTTTACATCGACCTGAAAGTCACTTATTTCATGCTTTTTTGATGGATGTAACTTTTTAAGCACTTTTTAATCATACTGACCACTCAAAGTACTTTCCACGGCAGCCACATTCAACTTGATTGGTCAGAGGTAACAAAGCTCCTTATGAGGGCACAAGATAACAAAATTATTTATAATGGTGCCTCTTTTCCATCCCCTTAAAATATATCACTCTGAGGAAGTGTTAACCATAAATTTTCCTAGTAATGGATTTATAGCCCATCATCTCTAAATGACTAAAGACACTAAGCAGGAGTATGAGGGGTAAAAAGAAGGAGTCAGAGCAACAAAGAATTTTCCCACAACAGGTGCGTTATTGGGTGGGGCTTGTTGGACATAGGTCCACCCTTTAAAACCAAACCACACCCACTAAAATGGGTTTCTAAAAGAAAGGGTTTATTTTTAAGGGGTTTCACTTCAGGTCCTCATACAATAAAACATAAAAGAAATAACATTTTAATTTACAGGATATGTGTGTCGAGACAAGCTTGAGCAAACTATGTGGGCCACTTTTGTAATGAGACCAGCATCTGTTAGTGCTTCGGAATTATTTTATTAAAAACTCTATGTACGTGTGTTTGTGTTTGTTATTATCTCAGCTTTCCAGATCTCTCATATCTTCTGGTTTAAATCTACTCCACATTGCCAGAATCCAAACCAAACAGGCAGAAGCACTGTTCAGTTTTATGGTCCTATAGTCTGTAACAAACTTCCAGGAAACTGCAGCAATGCTGACACACCGAGTTCCTTTAAATCAGAGCTAAAACCCTGTTGATTTGGATATTAATAACTGGAACATTGATTACTTTTTGTTTAATTTGTTATGTTTTATCATTAAAAGCACTTTGGACTTCCTTGTCGCTGAAATGTGCTATGCTAATAAAATTGGGCGTCATGTTTTTAAGTACTTGTATTTCTTGTGTTTATACATTTTCTTGAAAACATACAGTGAGTAGTTTTATTTTAAAAGACTGTCATCCTGTTACGCTTTAAGCTTTAAAGTGCTGGTTACCTGAAAGTAAATAGTCGGTTACTGTATGTCCAGCAATAATAAAGGGTTTCCTGCTCATTAACTGGTAAAACAAAGTCAGCACTTTCATACAGTGTAAACTCAGCCCATCCAAAAAAAAACAAAAGGCAGAGATTAAGAAAAGCACCCAGAGGACAATTGAAAGCTGTGATCTGTGTTTACTCCCCACATTCCTAAGAGCAGAGAGGCTCATCACTTTACGCTCCACTCCGTCAGATGAAAGAGGAATCCTCCCAAACTCACTGCTGTGAGACCCGGGAGAGGCCACAACAGAGAAGGGAGTCCGTGTGCTGCAGTGTGGGAAAACACAAAGGTCCATTTCTGAGAGCTCTATGCAGGAGTGGCCCAACAAGGCATTTAATCTTCTGCATTTTTGTTTATTTATTTTTTACCCACGATCCTATTTGCAGCCGTTTGAGCTTGACAAACGCCAAAAAGCTACAAACTTAGTTAAAGCAAATTTAGAAAAAAGCAGAACGTTTCATTATGGCAGGAGTCCCTCGTTTCTTCTCCTGCACTAAACTGAAAGTCTAGCATGTGTTGATATTAGAAAACTTCCTCAGAGTGGCCATCTGCTGTAATAATGACAATTAGTGAGTCAGCACAGGAATGGCCAAGGTGCACATTAAATGCCCTGACAAAGAACAGCATTAATGAGTTTTCTCTCTCAACTTTCTCCCACTGCCTCTGACACACCGTTTCAGCTCCTCCCTGCTCACTTTGCCGCACTACATCTCACTCGGCCTTTCTTCCACAGTGCACTTCTAAACAAATTACTCTCTTTATCTGAGTCTCTGCAGAGCTCGCCTGCAGAGCCAGCTGTGACAGTCCGCGAAACTTTGGACGTAGAGCTGCCTGGAAATGAGAAGGGAGAGCAGGTTGATTCGTTGGATCTGGTGGACCGTGGTTGTGATAACTTTGTTCCTGCTGGGCTTCAGCATCGGTGAGACACAAATGCACAATTTGACACAAAGTGTATTTTTGGGGCTGTTTGCTCTTGATTGTGCCATTTAACCCAATCAGATGTGTTTTTTCCTGAGTATTCACTTTAATCGCATTTACAAAGAGGTGATGGTTTTGGCACCAGTGTGTTTTCGTATATGATGTGGGATGCTGCTTAGCCTTTGCTTGTTTGTTTTTGATGCATTTGGCATCTTGGTGAAAACTGTGGGTTAGCACTTACTTCCTATAACCAAATTCTTGTTAGAACCAAAAGACTGCATAAGACTGGTAATTTTCCTTTCAGGCCTTTCAAAGCAAATATTTTTGCTTTGTTTTTTTGTCCAGAATCCCTGTGACCAACCCCCTCACTCATGACCCCGCATAGCAGCCTCTGGTTAGATACTAACAAAACAGGATTACCTGCAACACTGTTACACAGTTTAGATTTTAACACATAAAGACTCATCGCTGTGGAAACATAAGCTATTGTTTCCGTTTATGTGAATAGTACAGCACAGCTAAGTGCTGCAGTAAGTTAAAAAAGTAGCAGTGGTGGAATTGTTTATGATCTGTTTAATTTTTTTTATTTTTCTGTCGATTGTGGATGCTGTTTTATTGTAACACTCCTAAATTTTTTCAATAATAGATCAAAGAATATTCTAAATACAGTTTTGTAGTCCCCAGAACTTGCCGGGGGAACTACAGACATGACTATTAGAAAACAGTCCAAATAATAGCAAACCTCAAAAACCTAGAGATTTTCACGAGTATATATCATGTGGCAACATTCAAAAGAAGACAAACTACAATTTAGTTTAAAAAAAAAAATCTTTTTTTTCCCACATACCCTTTTCTGATTTCAAAGATGGTACTTTTGCTTTTTTTTTTTTTACCTTTTAAGAGATGGGTCTAGTTAGGATATAAAACTTTTGAACGTAACTGTAACTGTTCCAGCTAACTTCTATCCTGAAAGTAAGGATTTTACATTAATATACAAAACAAAAAGATTTTTTTGTTTTGTTTTTTGTTGTTTTTTTTTTGTAGGCTGGTTTGCTAAGCGTTCAGTTGCAAAACCTGACAACCACACGTCCTCAAGCAAATACCTGAAGGACTTTTTGGATGAAATGCGGACAGACCAGATTAAAGAACATCTCAGGTTAAGCAAAAGCCATTTACATACTGCAATGTTCTTAAGTGTTTCTTCATTTAGAGATTTAAAGAAATAGGCTGGTTTTCAATTTGGCTCCACACTTCACAGTAGACAAAGATGTATTACATTTCAAAATCAGATATCAAAAACAGCTGACTTAGGCCACAAGACCAAATATTTGTCACAGTAAGTGTTCTGTCTGCAGGAAATTTACCCGTCTCCCCCATCTGGCTGGAACAGAGCAGAACCTGAAATATGCAGAGCAGATCATGAAGGAGTGGAAGGACTTTGGATTGGATTCAGTGGAGATGGTGCCCTATGACATCTTGTTGTCCTACCCTAATAAATCCCAGCCAAACTACATCTCCATAGTTGATCGCACTGGGGTTGAGGTAAAGAACAAGGCAGCAGGAATGTGTAGGATGAGCAGGAATGACATTTGACTTGTTTATTAGAAGACTGCATTGTTTTTTCTCGACTGTTTTTATGCAGAATAGCCTTCGCTATGTCTTACACACACTTTTCCAAACTATTTTGGCAGCATTTCTTGTCCATTACTGGAAAACATTAGTCAACACAAACCTAATTTACCGTTTTTAGCTAAGTGAAGTCAATGTCCAGTTAACACAATCATATTATTTAATCTGTTTAGAGTGAAAAGATTAGATTTTCTCACAGATTTTAACAATAAGGCTAGTTCAATACAAAAACCCTGACTACAACAATGTGTGTTTGTGGAGTTGACAAAGTTCCGCCTGCATGTGGGGATCACACACACCTGCAGGCAGCTTCTCCTCCTTCCCTCTGCATGATTTCACTCAGGTCTAAGGTCCTTTTATAGCTTCATTGT
The DNA here is from genome assembly GCA_032876305.1 of Orestias chungarensis. Classification (NCBI taxonomy): domain Eukaryota; kingdom Metazoa; phylum Chordata; class Actinopteri; order Cyprinodontiformes; family Cyprinodontidae; genus Orestias; species Orestias chungarensis. Next base: position 118,051 of record JAVLVB010000475.1, read on the forward strand.
TAGATAAACCACTGCTTGTGTCTTATGACACAGATAATGATAAAGAACAAAGACTACGAAGAACTGGAACTGTTGTTGCTGCTTACTGGCTTACATTAAGTAATTTTAATAGAACTAGGATTTACATTCAAGGTAATTAAATAATAGATTTCAGAACATTTGAGCTAAGCAATCCACATGCCCACTTTTGATCATCCTGTCTGGAGGCACATTGGAAGGAATTTGAAGCTTATTTATTGAATGTTTATACAACTGAAAATATGTTAAAGCATCAACGAGGTTAATAATGTTGACACTGTGTAGTTGTGAATGGGTTTTTACTTAAATACCTAAACCTAATCTAATACACTCTTGCGGTTTTTTACATGATGAGCTTTAATATTTACTATTTTGTTCATAAAGGTAAACAGAAAATACTTTGGAGTTAACTAGAAGTACATGGTTGGGAAACATTTCTTCTGTTTTTAATTTTTTTAATTTAAAATGTAAATGTTGACATAAGCAATAACTGTTATTGAATGTTTGCCATACCACTGATAAGGAGGAATTCTGGCTCAATTTTCATTTCAGAACTGTTTAAGGAAGAATGTAAAGCATAAATTACTTTATTAAGTTCAACTAAAAGCATCTTAGCTGGATTTAGAGACATATTTTTCTTATTTCTTTGAGAAACTCAGATCCTGGTCCTGAAGCACAAATAATTGATTGACTGAAAGCAAGTAACATTACAAACACACAAGGGAAAAATGCAAAGATAGTAAAAGTAAAAGTTGCAAAAGCAAACCTAATAAACTTTTATCTTATCTCACTAAGTTAGTATGCTTGTGTTTTAACATAATCAGTGAATCAAAGATTCTGTGTGAAAGCAAATCAAGTGCTGTCTTACTTGAGATTATATGTAACTAACTGCCTTATACTGTTTACAATTGGGTGGTGTTGAATACCATTCATTTGTATGAAATCCTATAAAATCAGGAAACTGTACTAAGTTGAAGCATGTGGGCTTTAAGTAAGCTGTAAATAGATCATTTTAGACAGTTTAAGTTTGTTTTTTGTTTCTTTCACATGATCTCTTTGCTTTGTCAGGTTTTTAGCACCTCACTGGCTGAGCCAGTTCCTCAAGGCTATGAGAACATCTCCAACATTGTGCCTCCATACAGCGCTTACTCTCCCAAGGGACATCCAGAGGTACATTCAGATTCCCACACACAATCATGATAAAGATGTCAAAATATGGCTCCTCTTTTATTTCTCTTCAGGGAGATTTGGTGTACGTGAACTACGGTCGCACAGAAGATTTTTTCCAGTTACGGAAAGAGATGGGCATAGATGTGAAGGGAATGATCGTAATAGTCAGATATGGGAAAATATTCAGAGGCAATAAGGTATTAAAAGATAGTATCCGTACTCAACAGAGTTGTATTCTTTGTATTCCCAGAACATTCTTATCCCTGAAGATTTAATTTGCTTTGTCTATTCATATGACATGGTGTATAACATTAATAAGCACTCTCTCCTACACTCTATGCGTCTTACAGGTGAAGAATGCCATGTCAGCAGGAGCAAAAGGTGTTATTATGTTCTCAGATCCTGCAGATTATTGGGCTGCTGGAGTTCAGGTAACAGGTTGCAAAGCTTTGACGAACACAGACTAAAAGATAAAGAAATTTGGATTTTATTCACCAGATCCCTTTTTATTTACCCTGTGAGATGTCATGAGTGTGTGGGCGAAAAAACCAGGTCCAAAATTACCTCTGTTATTAACTATGGCTTTGCACAGCCTTACCCTGACGGCTGGAACCTGCCTGGCGGAGGAGCTCAGAGAGGAAATGTTCTCAACCTGAATGGAGCAGGAGACCCTCTCACACCTGGATACCCAGCTAAAGGTACAACGCTTTCCATAACCTACATGAGTCTATAAAACGCAAAAGAGCATAAGAGCAGGCCCGGCTCTGGGCATAGGCGAACCCAAATTGGTTCAATTTGCAAATAAATTCCAAAGTGAAAAATTTTTTTTATAGAAGAAACGAATAATATATTCAAACCCATCCTTACACGATTCTCGCCTTGGGCGCCATATAACCCAGAACCGGCCCTGCATAAAAGCAAAAATTCTGGCTATCTCTTTAACTTGTTTCGTCAGTCTCACAAAGACATAATTAAATTCCGTTAAAAATATGCCGATAGCAATGCAGGGCACCCAGGAATTAGATGCTCTGCTCAGATGTGACCAAAATGTAGATTTTATTCACAAAAACTGTTGCAAAATGGTTCGCATGACAAGGTTGCTTAAAAGACTTAAAATAATAGGCTGTAGGGACTATATAGAAAAGTTAACAAAGAAAAGTAAATGGTACAGTGTGTAAGTCACAGACTTGTCTGCTTACATCCAGAATACACCTACAGACTGAACCTGGAGGAAGGAGTCGGACTTCCCAAGATTCCTGTTCATCCTATTGGCTTTCATGATGCAATTCACCTACTAAAGTAAATATTTCCTCTACTAGATTATATTAATGTGGTTGTAAATAAATATAGGTTAATTAAGTACTCTTTAATTGTGTGTTGTTTTACTCTTTAGAAGTTAAATATTTAAATTGTATGTGAAATATAACAGAAACATGGGGGGGCAGATTCCACCTAACAACTGGAAGGGAGCTCTAAATGTCTCCTACAAGACCGGTCCAGGCTTCACAGAAGACTTCACGAGCCAGTAAGTCTTTGCTTGAAGTCATCCATCTCTGAGATAATCCTCCTGGAACAGCTTAATAATATCTCTTGATACAACTTTCCTTCCGTCACTTTCGACTATTCACTGCTTTTTTTATTAGGTCCCCCCCACTCACAATCCAAACCTGTGACCCTCTGGTGGCAATCAGCCAGTCGAAGCGCAATGAGGCCTCTTGTGCCTCCTGTCTGGGACTCACATTCATTTTCACACATAACCCTGCAAGAAAACAGCATGCTCCAACCTAAACACACTTAGACACTAGAATAAATAATTCACTTGAACTGTGTTTCTTTTTACAAAATCTGCATGCATCCAACAGGTTGTTGTTTAAGTGTGAATTTTTAATCTATTATAAGCATGTTTTTGAGTTTTTCTACATTAAGCATCAAATAAACAGATGTTTTGCTAATAGGAGGATCTTCATGTTAAATAAAATGAGGATTTAGTCTGATTCTGGTATTCATTTCTCATCTTTGTTTGAATCCTGTTTCGTTACAGTAAGGTGCGAATGAACATCCACAGTAACAACCAGGTCACAAGGATTTATAACGTCATTGGAAAGATCAGAGGAGCTTTTGAGCCAGGTAGTAATTTGTTCAGATTCAGCCCATAACTGTTAACACCTGTCAATTACTGTACATGGTGGTTAAAAGAAAAAAATGTGATCTGTGCAGATGTTGTTACAGACAGCACAGGCTTTGACTAAAACCTAAAAACCTAAATTTGAATTGTTGTTGTGCAGACAGATATGTGATCCTGGGAGGGCACCGTGATGCCTGGGTGTTTGGAGGAATCGACCCAATGTCTGGAGCAGCAGTCGTACATGAAACTGTAAGGAGTTCTGGCATGCAGCTCAGAAAAGGTATAACTTTTCAATTAAGCAAAAAAGACAATAAAAGTGACCAGTTGTTCAGTATCTCTACGTTTGGGGGTGTAGGTTGGAGGCCAAGAAGGACTTTGATATTTGCCAGCTGGGATGCAGAGGAGTTTGGTCTTTTGGGATCAACAGAATGGGCTGAGGTATAGCATAGCATGGATACCACCATTCATGTTTATCAGTTTACTGACACATAAGTGTACAGTTTGAGCTTCATTGATCTTAACAGGATAATGCCAGGCTGCTGCAGGAGAGAGCTGTGGCCTACATCAATGCAGACTCTGCCATAGAGGGTAAACATAAAAGATTGTAACTCTGTCCCCTTAATTAGAAATGGTTGATTTGATTGGTTTTACCTTGGCATCTACAAAGACTTTTGTCGTTTTAAATTCCAGGTATGTACACACTGAGAGTGGACTGCACGCCATCACTGCACACATTAGTGTACGACCTCACCAAGCAGGTGAGTGCAGCCTATTCGATGTATGCCCACTTATTAGTGGCAATGATATCTTCATCTAGATTTAATGTTACAACAGCCGTCAATTACTTAAAAACAATAGTTTATTTGGGCACACAAGTTTAATCAACTGTGTTAACACAAGTTAACGAAATAAACAAACACACTCCTTTAGTTGTGTCATGATTCTGCCTGTCTTCCTTCTCTGTTTTTGTTGCTCTGCTTTCATGCACCTAAATCAAGTTCCAGGCAGACGGTGCCAGATTTTGAAAGAGAGAAAGTCAGTGTTCCTTTCCTTTTTTTTTGGTCCGAACTATGTGTAGGTTCTTTACATCTCTGCCTTGCCCCTTTTGTTACCTTAAGGATGTGGTTAATTCCCATGACCACAGATCTGCCCGCCTGAGTCTGCCATGTGTCTGACCTGGTTTCTACTCTACAACAACCAATTGACATCTAAATTATGTGTCTGTCTGTGCCTCCAAGTGTTTGACGCTGTTTCTATCGCTAACACTATTGAGTCCTGCCTAGCCAACAGATAAGTAACCCTGATTGTGATACACTTTGCATGACCCTTGCCTACTCCATAACTCAGATCTAGGCTGTCACAAGACCTCCCTTATTCAGCACTATTCCTACAGGGCTTTTGGTGAAGGCCATTGAAACTGGTTGGTTTCCTGGTACAGTCATGGCTTTTAAGCATAGTTTTTGTTTTAAAACATCAACATTGCTGAAGTCAATGCTTTTCCAAAGCCTCTTCTTTGCATGCTTGATAAATTCAGAGCCAGATGTTATGTGTGTTTAGAATCAAATACTCAACCATGTACAAGTTTCTATGATCTTATTTTTGATTTGAAGTAAAGCTAAAACCTCTGGAGTCAGTCCTCCTTTGTGTAATGCATCACTATCTTAGGCAGAAAAAGAGAACAAAAGCATCATACTGTTAATACCATGATCCATAGCTAGCACAGTGTTAATAGGATTAAAACCGGACTCCTAATTCTTGTCAGATTGTCAAATATCTTAACCTTTATTTTTTCTAAGCACAAAATACTTCTTCAGAAAGAGATCTGGATTAGAGAAAAATAACTCAAAAACAGTCTAAAGTCTACAGAGCCCCTCTGGTGAGATGGGTGAAGAAATATTACATGGCCATGAACTAATAACAGGTGGGAACAAGATCCTATTATGTGGCCAAGACTTGTTTAACACAGCGGTAAAGTTAGTAGAGCTCCGAAGAGTTAGTGGCGTCTCCCCCTCCTGTGCGGGCCGGTGCAGGCGGACTGATTGAGACCTCGGCTCTTCGGTTTCTTCCTCCTAGGATACGCGGTTGTTGATTTAGTGACCGTCAATAAAGTTCCAAACCGAACACTGTTAAGAAACAAGGATTCATAGCTTTCTTGTTATGGCACCACAATGACAAAACAATACTTTGAAATTATTCTATAGGATGACAAAGATGAGGCACACTTGTTTTCATCCAAGTTAA
>JAVLVB010000475.1:123704-241772 GCA_032876305.1 Orestias chungarensis
TATATATATATATATATATATATATATATATATATATATATATATATATATATATATATATATATATATATATATATATATATATATATATATAAAATGGTTTAAACTTGGATAAAAACAAGTTTAAACCATAATAACCATTGAAAGATATTCTGTGGCAACGGAATAGGTTTTTTCACCCCTGTCACCAGAGGGGCTCCGTAAAAATCATATGACATGCATGAGGAGTTTAAGTAAATGTTTGTCTAAACTGTAAAAAATTTCTACCGCTACCATGTTTTAGTGTTCTATCTTCTTGCTTTCTTTAAATCTTGTTCACATGCATATATATTTTTTTCTTTCCTTGTATTTCTGTGCAGATAACAAGTCCAGAGGAGGGAGAGGAGGACATTTCTCTGTATGACAGTTGGCATAAGAGGGATAACTGGACCGATGACCGCGATGCACCTCGGTATGAAACCTTGTGATTGTATATAAACAGTTAGAAGAAAAACATAAAACTACAAAAAAAAAGTGTGAACATACCTAAAGTAAAGGCAGGTGTATAACTCTCGCTGCTGTAGAACCCCAAGTGGCTCTTTAAATTTAAAATTGTTAGATATAAACTAATGTTTTTAAACATAAATATGACACATGAATGGTATAGTGCTTTTTATTTTTATTTTTCATGAAATAATGTTAAATAATTCCCACAACAGATTGATCATAAAAATACATATAACTGTTAAATCTATTGGTCATCAGGTGCTTTTAAAAAAGAATTTGAGAATCACAAATTCTCAAATAGCAGAATATATTTCAATTTCTTTTTGTAAAAGTTCTGTTCCTCCTTCTGTTTTTTCAAATCTAAAAATATAAATAAGATGCTCATTAATATAAAAAACTGTCTAAGATTGACAATTTTTTATAGTACATTTTTAGTTCTAGTTCAGTTTCCAAAAGGTTCTGTTATATTTGCAGCTGTAACGTTTTATTAATTTAGAGCAATAGTTTCCTCTCTTGGATGCCAAGACTACAAACGGGTAAGTTAAAGCATACTAATTAGATAAGAACATTACATAAATGGTTGTTATTTATGATACTTTAATAAGATTTTGTTTAGAATACGTGTTTGTCAGAAAAACAATTTTTACAATGCAGCCTATACACCCAAACAGTGTATTTGTAAGGCTAAGTAGCAAATTTGTCAGACACTGATGTCTCCAATCACCATCATATGTAACCCAAAAGAAAGTCAGTTTGCACATCTTTATATGTACAAAATTGAATAGCAAAATAGTTCCACCTGCTGGCCAGGATAACAAATGCATAACTGTTGCTCCTGTTTACAGTAGCAACTCTATCCTCTACATTGGGCTTTGGAATGTTTTCTTAATATTTCTGCAGACAAGTTTAAGGTTAGGTAGGTAGGAGAAAAATCAATTCAGGACAATAACATAAGTTTTACCTGTGTTTTCTTCACTTTGGGGTTTAGGTTTATCACTTTTTGGTCTGAAGTACAAGTCTGAAGGTGTCTCTCAGCATTTTTTTCATTGCCTTAAGCCCGTTTCATTGAATAAATTCAGAATGATTTTGCAACCATATTTATCATGCTAAACTGTAGAGAAGTATGTCTTTTTCAGTGTTTGACTTTTCTCCCTTTTATCGGGCGTTTTTATGCTTATTGGTCGTTTTAATTCTTTACCAAATACTGAAGTCTTGTTCACTTAGATAAGAATAGTTTGCTTCTTGTAATCTGATAAATGTTTAACCAGCTGCCATAAGCCTTCACAGCTGCTGTTAGACTCGAGGCTGCTGTAAAAGCACAAGTGTGTCAGGGCTCTAGATGGTAATGACAAAAATTGTAATCCACATTTAGATGAGAATAACACAGAATAATAGTGATATTATACAAAAAATTAAAACCCATGTAAACTATTATGTCCATATAACAACTTGTTTCATAAAAACTGTCTTTTTCTTTTTTTTCCACCTGGGATTTCATTTAGGATCAGTAAACTTGGGTCAGGAAGTGATTTTGAGGCCTATTTTATTCGACTGGGAATCGCTGCAGGGAGAGCGAGATACACAAAGAACAAGGTGAGACTCTTCAGATTGCTTTGTAGAGCTGCCTGATTACTGATTGTAGTGACTGACATAAATCTATTCATTTGTTTTGTACTGAATAATTTCCTCAATATGCAAATCATATAAAGAAAAAAATGCCTTTAACTGATCTGACTATTAATGATTAGGGGTTAAAGATACTTTCTAAGAACTCTTTGTACTGTGTTTTGCTTTTTGTGTATTCGTCCAGAAAACAGAGCGATACAGTAGCTACCCTGTCTATCACAGTGTGTATGAAACCTTTGAGATAGTGGAGAAGTTTTACGACCCTAGCTTCAGGAGGCTTCGGGCGGTTGCTCAGGTGAGAGGAGGTCTCATCTTCCAGTTGGCAGATTCCCAAGTGCTTCCTCTCGATGCTGCTGAGTATGCAGACTCACTCAGGAAGTATACACAGAGCATCGTACATCTGGCACAGACACACCAAGATCAAATGGAGACGTACCAAGTGTCGTTCGGTGAGCTCATGTTTAGCCTTAACTGTTAATATTGTTAAGACACTACTGCTGGATATAATGTGATAATGTATTCGTGCAGCTAAAGCTTTATTTGTTTATTTTTTTAGATTCCCTGTTTTCTTCAGTAGATAATTTCACTGTTGCAGCCAAAGATTTCCATGAGCGTCTACAAACCCTCAACAGAGAGAAGTAAGAGTTTGAATGGTTTTACATGCAGTTAAATTAATAAAATTTGGAAGAAACTGGTTAAATCCTCTACATAAACATTGCAACTGTTCAGTTTAACAATAATGTCTGGTACAGTGGTATTTTGTGTGTGTTAGTCCTTTACAGGTGCGAATCATGAACGACCAGCTCATGTACCTTGAGAGAGCCTTCATCGACCCTCTTGGCTTACCAGGCAGACCCTTTTACAGGTCAGTGCTCTTCAAATTAGATGTTTATTTTAAAGTGTAAATACGAATCTTGATAACTTTGAACACTTGTAAGTTTGGATTCTACAAGGTATGGTTCAATAAAAGGAATTCCAGTCATATTCAAGTAATATGCGATAACCTGCAAAGTAATCTCTAATTGGCTATATTTACATATTTGCATGTACTTAATTAAGAGATCCCAATATGGATAACATAGTTTTTTTGACTGTCAATGAAAACAGTGGAACTTCTTAAAGTTTTTATTATTCTCTGTTTTTTGACTCCAATATTTGTTTTACCCACACTTTGACAATAGAGCAGAGCTCAGGTTCAATCTCCCTGATTCAATTGGTTAAATGGATAAATGTGTCTGTCAGCAGGGGTTATTCTCAACATCAAACAAAATAAGTTTATATTTGTTTAATATGACCTACATCCAACTAGGTGTACCCATCCATTAATTTGGTCTACAGCAGACTTAGGCTCCTGTAATTACATTAAATAGTTGAATTCAAATAAGTAACCTATTTGCTTACAAGGCTCTTTACTCAGTTAGAGGAAAAACTCCCCTATAACAGGAATAAGCCTCTAGCAGAACCTGGTTCAGTACGAGGAGCTCTCTTCCAACACTGACTGAATGTTTGAGAAGTCAAAAACAAAAAGAAACAAATGAACTGATGTTGGTTTGTTTTATATGTAAAAAAAATAAAAGTTAATAATAGGAGACTAAGAATGTTGAATTGGTAGAATCACTGTCGGAGTCGATGTCCCCACCAGGAATGGGTCCTACCTCACAGAACACCAAACCAGGTGTAGCTTTAATAGACAGAAAACACTGAGAGGAAACAGAAAGTTAACAGTTGGAATACCAGCAAATAATGCAGATTGGATAGAAGATGGTAACAGATGGAAGAAAACTGGCTATATTGTCCTCCAGCAGCCTAAACCTATAGCAGCTTTGTTACATATATAGCTTAGGATAACCTAGACCTATAGAAAGAGACATGGAAAAGGCGGAGCCAAGAAGGACTGGTGTTTGGTTATAAAGATTTTTATATCCTCAAGCCTGCCTGTAATCAACCAATCTGATTTGATTTATAAGGACTCAACATAACAGTGGGAATTCTACCATGTTGTTTGATTATTTTACCGATTGGAAGCATATTTGAGGTGAAGAGAATTTGACCAAGTGAAGAACCATGTGTGAAGAGTGTGAGGAATATTTATTTTTATAAACAAACAAGAGTTTAATTACAGCTTAAAAGCATGTCGGACATATCCATTTACAAAGAAAATTATGAAGTATATGTAAAATGTGATAAATCAAAGGGAGCGCTTTTTTTTTTTAATAACTTGGTTGAGATTAGGTCCAAGATATGAGTTGAAGGTTCAGCTGAAGCTAATATTTTTGATAGCTCAGAAAGCTAAACTGAATCATAAAAGTCCAAACATATTTTTCTCTACAGTTACCTGTAGTGCCGCCTCACGTACTGGGGAAGAAGTTAGAAGGATGAATATGGAAGACCAATATTTGTTTTTTAAAAACAGAAAAAAGTTCATAGCAGACCGCAGCAGTCTTAAAGTACTTGATTAATGTCGAACTGAACGAAAAGAAACATGGGTAACCATGAGGGAGAATCCAGTGAGGAGGAAAAGGAGGAGAGAACACTAAGTACTGAGATAGAGAGAGATGAAACAATAGAAGAGACTGATTTGTAGATTTGGTGCAGCTGTGAGAAATCAGGGGAATGGCTGAGGGTGAAAGAGACTGACAACAGTGGAAACAGATGATAGAATAAATAATAACTGAAAGAGGAACAACTAAGCAAACAGAGAAACACACTAGACTCTAATCACATAACTAAGCATAATCACAGAACAGATCATGACAACTTTTTGTATTTCCATGGGTTGTGAGTCGGCTTCCCAGCAGGTGTGTCGCTGAGCGGATAAACTCAGTTATAAAAGTGGACATGCTAGTTTTTGTGCTCGGAAATATATCAGTAAAGAGAAATTAGATCAAGTCAAGTCTAAAACAGTAACAGATCCACAATGTGACAACAGGAAGTGACGTCAATATGTAGCACTACTCTTTCTGACTAATGTCTTCAGTGTATTCTGGGACACTATGCTGCCTTTTTTTCCTCCTAATCCCTATCCTGTTTTTTCTTTGTTCATTTTAGGCATGTGATTTTCGCTCCAAGCAGCCATAACAAATATGCAGGAGAGTCTTTCCCTGGGATATACGACGCACTGTTTGACATTAAGAACTCAGCGGACCCAGAGAAGGCCTGGCGAGAAGTCAAGCGACAAATCAGTATAGCGGCGTTCACAGTGCACGCTGCTGCCGTTACTCTGACACCACCTGCCTAAAAACACAGTCTGAAATACAAATAGCTATCACGTGATATCACGATGTGATGAGACGGTAATTTTATCTTTAACACACTTAGACGGAGAAATGTCTGTGTCTTATCAGGTCATTTTTCCAGACCTTGGTGAGTGTTGTAAATGTGCCTCAGTATTTTTTGCAAGAAACAACCATAAAAAATAAACCATTTCAGATATGCCAAAACAAAAAACTCTTGATGTTTACTAGCCAGGAAAAAAGAAGAATGGGATTAATGTAGCAGTTCAGATTTTTTTTCGGTAAATTATTTTAGACAAACAACTGTATAGCAACAAGGAAGGCATAAAATCATGAAAGCATGTATTTCTATATAGTTACAAGATGATATTCATGTCTGGGGCAAATGTTTCTGATTATTAAAAATAACATTATCAACAACAAGTGAACTATTTCATATTAAAGTGTATTTTTGTATGTTTGTTAGACTACACCAAAACAAAACAAAAAATTTTAAAATAATGTTCAACACAGGAGAGTGCTAAAGTTAAAACCATACTGTCCCTAAAATTAACTTCTCAAAAGAAAATTAAACAATAAAGAATTATGTATACATAGTATAGAGGTACTGTTTATGGCTACAAAAACTAACTGCTGCATGCAAGAAGTTTAATTAAAATAAGAGCACTCTGGGTTGACACAGACAGTTTCCAGCAACGTTCTTTTGGCCTGGCATGCAAGCTATTTAAAATGAGCCACCTATACATTTTCAAATTGGTGATTGCACAGTTTTATGTAATTCTGTATTCACATTTAGATTTTATTTCCACATTTCAGACACATTTTGTTTAGAGTCAATTAGTAATCATCATCTTTTCTTGGATATATTTATTTTAGCATGTTTAAACATTACTGCAGTTCATTGTTTAGGTCCTACTTAGTCCTGATGATTTTAGGATGGACTATGTAAGACTGAAGTTAGAGTGTTTTTGAGTTTCTACTGTCCCTGTGTTCTATATTTGACTTTGACAAAATAACTTTTTTAAATTGTTTTGTACAGAAGTGTTTTTGCTAACAAGTGCTATTTTTTTATTCTGTACTCCTTTGCAAATATTACAGATAACTACAGTGTGAAATGATTTACCAAAAGATAAGATTCAGATCTCCTTAATTAATCATTAAATATTGGGTATTTTCAAACATTTTCCAAACCATACCCTTGAGGTGGTGACTATGTGAGCTTGACAGAGCTTTTGAAATTGAATACATTTAGGAAGCTACAGATTTCAATGCCCTTTACCATTTTCCCTGTGTATAAATATGTTGGTGGTCTGGAGGGAGTTAATGATTTGTCCAACATAGTAAAGAACGTTCCCTTGTATCCTCAACTACACTCAACTGAAATACATTGTTAAAAAAATGGACATACCTTAATATTTAAATATTTCTGAAAGCATATACTCTAAGTAATACATACCTAATCATTTCATATTGACTACTTTGCCTAGTAAATTTTGCATTAGGAGTTCACTAACAAGGTTTTACATTCCCCAAGAACATCCATTTCAGCTGAGTATAGATTTGTATGTGGGAAAAAGTTTTTTTTTTTTTTTTTTTTTACAGGACTAACAAGGAAGTGGAAATTACCCAAATAGATGCAAAGACAAAACGTGAAAAAGTTTGTTCCTGGTTTTGTAAGACAAGCTCTTGTCTCAACCGAAGGCTTCATTGTGTAATGTTTTATTTTCTTCCTCCCACAAAAACCCTTAGTGTTATAAAACTATTACTCTGTATGATGAATGTCACTTTAAGTCTTGAATTTATGTTGAATTATTAGAGAACCTTTTAAGAGCATCTTGTTCATCTTTGGGTTTTCTACTTAATTGATGATATTGTATGCTGTATTGAACGACATGCGTGTGAATGTTTAGCCAGTTAGAGCATACTGGAGACAAGAAACAATATTTCTGTAAGGAAATGGAGGTGTTCTGGCTGGATTTGTTGTTGTCCCTCGTTTTGTTTCAACCGGGGGCCTTTTGGAGGCTGTCTTAGGCTGGAGCTGCTGAGCTGGCAGCACTGTGGCCACAGGTGTTGCCAATCTCCTGTTAGAGTTGTGTCATTCAGCGCCTTGTCATTACCATTGCATGGTATTGCCAAGCTTCCTTTGTGTTCTCTCCTCGTGGTTATACTTTGTGAAAGCAGACATACCTTTTTCCTCATTGTCCCTAACATTTTCTCGTTTGTGCAATCCAGGTAACTTCTTCGTTAGATCCTCTCGAAAAAAGAGAAAAGAACGTAAAGTTATTTTGCGATTGCCGACACATTAAAATTAAACAATTGGTTAACCCTATCAGTCACGGACTAGATCAGATGTGGACTATAAGCAAATAACTAGCGTCTCACTTTTTACAAATCAATAAGCAATCTTTGAAACAGAATTCATCCTAATGTTGCCTGCAATATCAAAGAAAAGATTTTCAAATTAAAATGCCAGTGACCAAATTGGTTAAACAAAGACACAAGGTGCACACATACACAAACACACACTAATTGACATTGAAAAACCCACCAACAAGGTAAACCAGCAGTAGAAAAATGCAACAGGTAACCTCAATAAAAGGCAAAGAAGGGCAATGCAATGTTGCTTGTAGAGCACATTTAATCAAGAATCGTTTTATATATAGCGCCAACAATAACACATGTCTTCACTTTACAAGAAAGTCAATTCAAATCATAGATACACCATAAACGAGTTCCAAAAAAGTTCAATAAAAAGTCCTACAAACTTGAGTGTGTGTGTGTGTGTGTGTGCGTGCGCACGTGTGTGTACGTGTGTGTGTGTGTGTGTGTGTATGTGTGTGTGTTTGTGTATGTGTATTTAGTCCTGCTTGCTGCCTTCACACTTTGGACACATGAAGCAGGTTCACATCAGCAGGCTAAGTTCATGAGAGACTCAAAAATGAACTAAACACAAAATTATACTAATCCTAAAATAGCACTGAATTCTTTCATTTTCAAAAACACATGGCGAAAGCTATATTTGTTTACCATTTGATTAGTAAGTGCAGTTCTGTTATTTCAGGAATAAATCCCCTGTTTCAAAGATCCAACAGGTTCCTACAAAATCAAATAAAGAAAAGATTTAGAACTAAGGTAAGGCTCATAGTTTTGAAAAGCTTATAATGTGCATTAAACATTTTCTTTATGTTGAACTTTACCCTATCTATTACAGATTACAGACATTGGAACATCTGATCTGTCTATCCCTGTTGTTCAGTATGTTCTTAATTATTAAATCAAGCAAATGTTTAAGACACATTTATCTTGTTTATTGAAATTGTTGCATCAGTCTGTTTTCTTTAGAATGTTAGTTTTCCTATTAGCAAAATTAATATTGAAAGATAAAATTAAACCTATTTTTTGGTGTATCTGGTTGTTCTCAGTTGGTAGTAGCTCTTCACTTGGGGCTTGGACCAACACAATGAAATTCTGATGATAAAATCCACAAATTACTTGCTGCAACAAGACGTGGAATTTCATTTGCAATGATGGCAACATTTATGGAAAGCTTCATTGTAATACAAATGGTAGTAATTGGAATCTGTCCTTGAATACAGACCCAAATTCAGCTTTAAAAATGGATGTCACCTACCCAGGTTCGTTTCTTAAGTATTTACCCTTCAACCTACTGTTTTCCCTCCTTTTTTGGTCTTAGTTACTAAAAGGGAACATTTCTCCCTAATGCAAAAACACTGTTCTTAAGTCTGTTCTTGAGTGACACTGAAATTAAATGACCATTAAGTAACGAAGCTTATATGCACATTTTTGCAACTTGGAAAGAATTAGATATTTGCTTCACGACTTTCTTTTCAGAAAGTTGTAAGACATCCACAGCCAACGGTGTTGGGACGTAAGTTTCATATCAGGAGTCTTAATATTACTGTACAGTTAAAGGGGTACTTGTAGCCCTTTAATAATTTTGAGTGGGATCACTATTCAAAAATGGCACAAATTAGGTATACCAACACAATAAATGAATGCACAGATTTATTTGTGAAACTAAAGTGGAAATTTAAATTATATAACTTTTATTTATCACAATTTTGGTTTTTATTGTAATTTGCATGTGAGTAAGGACACAAATATTAGTCACATTGACAGGAAAGTAAACTTCACTTCAGTTACTAAAGGTTAATTAAAATTAGCGTTTTTTGAAGAAAGAGTCATACAGATAATGTGTCTCTCATTAAAATTACAATTAAAAATGGAAAAAAAAGAATTGGCACATTGTGTTTTTTGTACTTTTTTAAAAAACAAGCTGAATATTTGACACCATTAATATACCGAAGCATTTTTTTATTTTTTTATTAATAATTGCATGTTTACTATAATACTTAACATGTCCTTGAAATAGTGTGTTTGTATTTTTATTCAATAATACATTTTTGTGGTATTCAATTACTTGCATGTTTACTTGGTCACTGTAACATCATGTAAATCTGTTGTAACTGGAAGGATATTTCTTTAACCCACTATAATTATAAATTACACAACTGATTATGCTGTCTTGTTGCCCATGGTTTTGAGATCCAAAATATACTTTTATATTTTTCACAGATGTTCTGTCACCATCCCGTCACCACATAATTCACGAGTTTCAATGAAGCTCAATAAAAACTGTAACTTTACTCCCAGAAACGGCACTTGTGATTCTAAACTGTTATATTAGCAACTTTTGTGAAAAATACCCTTCATTCCTAAAAAAATGACTGAGATCTTTTTAAAATATCCTATTCTCTGTGTGTTAGTTTACATTTTAATGCACATATTTAAGCAATATTAGGCATCCAAGAATGTAAAATATAAGATTATTGCTTTGATTTTCCTTTTTTATTGTTTAATGAAATGTAATTGCAAAGCCTCAAGAAAGAAATTATTTATTTAAAATTTAAAAATGTGTGACTATCATTAATTTATTAGGTATTTGATATCCATGCAGTAGGGAGTGGAAGTGGATTTGAAGGATGCAGTGATAATGTTGTTGAACATTTAATCATGTAAATTCCCAACAATAAAACTATGTTGCATGTCATATATTCCTAATTTTAAACATTAAGAATCTTCTTTTTTATTTATTTCTTCATTATTATAATTATTTTCTGAAATAATGCTCTAATCTATTCCTACCTTCAGATGTACTTCTGTGATTTTCTGTCT
Organism: Orestias chungarensis; assembly: GCA_032876305.1. Lineage (NCBI taxonomy): Eukaryota > Metazoa > Chordata > Actinopteri > Cyprinodontiformes > Cyprinodontidae > Orestias > Orestias chungarensis. The sequence continues at coordinate 134,246 of JAVLVB010000475.1, forward strand.
TACATCTGAGTGTTTTTATTTGTTAATTTTTCCAGTGTATCTGGATGACTTAAGCAGGGTGCAGTAACTTAAACTTAAGTAATTTAAAGCGTGCAACATTCCTGATTGTAAAAGCTGTTTTCTGCCTGATAAGAAATATTATGGTAATTTTTTATTTTATAATTTTTTCACATACAACAAGCAAAAAAGGGCACATAAATCAAAGTGTTGTTTTTTCTGTTTTGTTCGTTTGTTGTTTTATGTCCATTTCTAAAGATACATCTTGGAAATTTGTAGGAACAAAAGCAAGTTGGATTGAAGCCTTGCTACACTGTCAAAACGTAAGGTCTTTTCTAGTCCAAATCACTAACAAAACAGAGAAGGATAAAGTCAGCAATCTCCTGAGAAATCAATCAGGCTTGGAGAAAGGCGTCTGGGTCGGCCTGGAAAGGTCCATCTTTGGCAGCAATATTGAGTGGATGTGTACCACAGGCATCAAAACCATTCACCCTGAGTGGAACCGCAGTTTTCCTGTTGACTCCCTGAACAACGATTGTGGAAAGATTGTCATGGTAAATTCCACAGAAGTCAAACTGTTGGATGAAAACTGTCATAAAAAATTACCTTTCATCTGCCAAGGTAAGCTAAGGTTGTTTAAAGTTACTTTTCAGATTTGACTAAAGTTATCTTGACAGGTTTTCCACAATTATGAGTGAGATTAGAAGGTCAAACTTGATTAACCATAGCAGTGAAATAAGTATATTTACACTTTGTTTCTCACCTTAGGTCGTATTTAAACATTTCAGAATCTACTCTGAACATCTTGTAGTTCCTTTGGTGAAGGATTTCGTCTTGCTGCCGATGTTTTGGTTCACGCCTTTCCATATATTTTTTTGTGAGAACGGTAGTTGTGTTTCTTAGTACTGTTTTGTCTTTTTAAACTGCTCATTATTAATCATCAATACATTAAGGGTTGATTTAGTTTGATTCACTTCTATTTTTCATTTATGTGAAACATCAAGTGCATTTATTCTTACATTTGTTGCTGAACCTTAAAGAGATAACAGGAGAAAACGCTGTGTTTGATGGAGAGTAGTCCATGTAAATCAACAAAAAAAGATCTTTTCCATTAGGTAATACAACAGTTAATATTTTTATTTTAAAGAATTTGTTTTGTATACAGTCTGCTCATGTGCATTAAAGCTTCCCATAATTAGGATAAACAGCAATACTGTTTCATTGCTCTTGGATCACTTTAAATTATGACCAACCTATGGTGGTTGCTATAGTTTAGGAAATCAAATAATTACAATACTCTTTTTTTAAAATACTGTACTAACATCATCACATTAATAATCAACCTTTGGTTTATGAATCTTAGTTTTGCACATTTTATTACTTTGTTCCAAATCTTCTCTGGGAGTTTTATAATTTTGTGTCAGATGTGTCATCTGCGGCAGTGAGACTCCATCCAGTAGATTATATCTATAAATGGCAGGGAAAAATTTGAATTTATGGCATTTTATTGAATCTTGCATTTCTAACAGTCCTTTGTTTATAACATTTTTGTTTACTTTGGTATATAAATAAAACACAGAACAGTAAATAGCACAGGCCTTACAGTGTTGTTGATTCCAAATAGGCAGATTTTAAAATTTATCAAAAAGGTTATGAAAATATTTCGATAATCCATTTCTTGTAGTAACACAGAGGACAGAGGATTTTGTTATTAAACACTTATTGAAAGGCAAATATGATGTAAGCTTTTTTTTCCATTTTTCTTACCTAATATACACACATGTTTTTTGTTGTAGTTGGATTTTAACATCATAATCTCTTTCCCAGACAGTACAGTAGTTCCTGAACTTTATATATAAACACATTAAGACCTGCCAACAGGTGGCTTTGTATACAAAAGTATAGTTTGTACATGTAACAAATATAATATTTAATATGTGGTGATAATAACTGTTTATTATTCAGTAAAGATATGATTTAAAAAGGTGAAAATAAGTACTAAATATAAAAAAATATTCTGTCATTGAGAATTGTTCTACCATTTGATCGCAGAAGTGAGTAAATTGTATCCTACAAAAACACAAACTATTTTAAAAAATTGCAACAATGTTTAATCTATACAATCTGTTAAACTTTTGTTTTGGATTTTGACACACTGTGTTAACTTTTTTGTGCCAACACATCCTTCTTAAGACTGCACAGGTAAAAAAAGAATTCGATAAAATATTTATTATGGTGTGTCATGATACTTCTTCCTCACTGATGCTTGTATCTGGTGTTATTTCTTTATGTAACACAACCTTCGTCCTCAAAAAAGTTGCAATATTTACTCTCCAAATTGGTAAACTAAGTTGGATCTTTTTGCATTCATACAAATATTTATTTGGACCCCATCAATGTTGCAGTTTGTAACTAATTCTCGTCATCACCTTTATGGACAGACTTTCTAGGCACTACCAAGATGCTGAGGGGCTTAGTCAAAAGCCAAAGCTTCGGATTTACCAATAGATCTATCTTCTTAATATCATCAATGACCATGACGACAAAGTAGAAACCCAAAAAAAAAAAAGAAAAAATGGGGATACAAGCAGCCTAAACAGACTTCCTCTGCAGGGTGCTCTGTCTAAGATATAGGCTGTCCTAAAGGGGAGAGTAGACTCGCTGGTCATCAAAATAGGGAGGGTACTAGTTTAAATGGCTCGGGCATTTGGTAAGGATGCGTTTAGGACGCCTCCACTTGAAGGAAACCCAGGACATGTTAAGAGTCTGATCTTGGTCACCTATTATTTTTGTGACTTACTTAATTCTTGACCCTTGTGGAGAATTTCTTGTCTTACCCCTAAACATACTCCGACATAATGTACTAAAAGGCTTCAATTTGGTATAAAAATTGCCTGCTTCTATTGAATTTTGACCTACAGGGACGTCATTGATCTCCTGCAAGCCAGCTTCAATTCTTGATTTTAAAAAGGGTAAGTACCTTTCCTCTGTTAACATCCAACTAACCTGTAACTTCCTCCTCTGTTGTCTCTGACCTTGTTTGTTGGTGGTTTGCAGTTCCATTTTTCTAACTGAAAAGTTACCATTAAACCTTTAAATTTTTACCCTCTTTTTTTAACCACTTTGTCTTACATTCACTTGCTTCTGCCTTACATTCATTTGGTGTGTGGTACTAAACATTACTCATTTTAAAAAAAATTTACGTAATGCGTGTAACTTTTAAACCATTCCACCTGTCAGTGTAGCTAGTAGGTGCCTCTTTGAAAACAATATCAGTAACATATCCTCTTTGCATATGTAAAAAACTTTCAGGGCAAACCGACCTTCTGTTGAGCGTGAGGCAAGTGTCTCTAAAAAGTCTGAAGTTGTGTTTGTTTCCACTTCCATCATATTTTTGACACTGACAGCTCTTCAAATGGGTAAGTTCCTAAGGCACATAAATAACATATTTAAAATAGTAAATGATATCATAAGGTTAATCTTCCCTAATCTCATATATATACTGCATATAGAGAAGTTGCCTCTAAATATGGTATCCCTGCTTTACCACTGAGCAATGTGGTGCCCACTTCTTTCCAGTTTTTAATAATGCATAATACCGTTTCTAAAATAAATGTTACTTTCTGCAATTTCTGATAAATTTTAGATGGTTTGATCCCTCTTAACAAGAATAACATAATTATATGTCTATGGTAAATGTTTATAGTTGTTTAAGGAGAAACAGAAGCTATACATTGTATCAGTTGGGTTTTAATAAATTATTAACTAAAATAATCACCCATGCAGTTTTCATCCAATAGAAGGCTCTTACCTATTTGCTAAGCTAAATACAATGAGCTTATCTGTAACTTGGAAGTAAAATGAGAAGGTTTTATGCTGTTACTTTGCATATTTATGAAGTTCTAAAATGTAAATAAAATGTTCTAAATCTTTCCATGTTTTTCTTTTGTTTCTTTATGTTAAAGACCATGACATTTTACTATTACTGCTGCTGGGTATGTACCTTTAAACAATACTTATGCAGTTATTTAACATTGTTTTATTTATTTAACAATTACAATATGGAACAGACAAGAATATCAGATCCATATCAATGTTAAGGTGAATGTTTGTTTCTGTTTTCTTAGCAACCCTAACAGTGACTTCTCCTTCAAAACAACCAAAGCAAGAAATAACTCTTGCTTATTCAGATTGCCCCTGGAATCGAACCATTAACTGCAAGTCAGAAAATGGTGTTTGGCATTTTCAGTGTAGTAAGGATAATGGAAATATGACTCTGTCATTGAGCTGTGATGAGGTACAACTAAGAAACGACAAATGCCTGAAAATTGAAATCCCTCTTTTAGGTATGTAACTAATTACAGAAGAAATATACACAATGAAATTCTCATGTTGCATTCTTTTTTTCATTTTGTAGATAAATATAACATTTTCAATTGATACACTGTTCTATTTTTTTTTATATTTTCATATTTTGCAACAATGCATTAGGAAATACAGACCATAAGTTATGTAAAAGATGCTGCAAGACAGAAATATCAAAACCCAAAAACTCATGCAGCAACTCTTGTGGGAAAAACTGTAAAGAGAGGTAACTCTGTGTGTGTGAATAGATGGATGAATGGATGGGTGGATTGTTGGATAAAACATTTGTTGATATTTCAGTGATTGCTTTTTAATGAAAAATGTGTTATTTCTTTCTTCCACAGTCGCTCCTTTAAAAATGTAATTAAAATGAATTTAACGTTTGAACAACGTAATTGTGGAATAAACCTCACTGACGATGGTAAAACAGGCAAGTACATTTATAACGAACAGTATGATGACCTCACAAGTCTGAAGTGAATCAAATAAAAAGTCATTTTAGGACATTTTTGAGACAAGAAAGATATTTTGTGGATAAATTAACTTTCTATTTTTCGGTTGTACTGCTTTTCACTTTAATCCATAAAAAAGGAACAGTAATTGAAAAAGAAAATAAGTGTAGAGTAAAATATTTCCTGCCATGGTTAAGCGTTCACTAATGTGTGAGCTGACAGTAACTTACGTTTTACAAAACTATAGTCCGCCTGGCAAACATAATTGCATGTGGGTGCTAAGTGCAATCTTAAGTAAGTAAGAAAGAAGATATCAGTGTTAAAAACTATACTTATATTTTTAAACAGTTATATTGAGTGAAAATGTTTTCTCATTAATAAGTTCAGAAAACAGGTCACTATACCATTTATGTTTCTATTTGGATAGGAAAATATGTCCCTTTACTCTAACCATAAAGCCATACTAGATAGTATGACTCATTTATTTATATGTTTGTATTACCTTAACATTTTGCTTGTTTGTGTTTTTTACTTTGTAAAGATATAGATCTGGAGTTTTATGATGAAAAGAAAAGCTGGATTAAAGCCTTCCAGTCCTGCCATAGTTTGAATTCTTCCCTGGTTCACATCACCAACATAACAGTGGAGGAAGAGGTGAATTATCTCCTGCAGTTTTACACTGATTTGGATGATGGCATTTGGGTCGGCTTGGAACGGTCCATATTTGGTACCAATTTGGAGTGGAAGTGGACATCAGGATTCACAGCTATGGAACCAAAGTGGGCCCGTAGCTTTCCTGTTGACCCGCTGAACCACCATTGCGGAAAGATTATCTGGCTTAAGGACTTACATAAAATGCAGCTGGTGGATGCAGACTGCAATGATAAATTACCTTACATCTGTCAAGGTTAGAAATGTGTACCATCTTGTATGGTACACATATGGTATAGGTGTACCATCTTGTATGGTACACATATGGTATAAGGTTAAACTGCATCTATCTTTTGATGGAAAACCATAATTTTTAAAAACATCAACTGTTTGCATGGCTATTCAATCTCTTCTGCACACTTTTTGTCTGTTAGTCCCTGATCAGTTAAATGCTTTTAAATAACCTACATAATTATAACAATCCGTTGCTTGTAGAGTTAGGTCTTTCCTGTTTTGCTGATTTTATGTGTGAAAATATGACAAAACGAAAAAATGTCTGGAAGCAGAATTCTTTAGAAACACATATAAACAAGTCAAAATGATGAGAACCAGTTTTAACTTCCAGGATTTTGTAATGCAAAAACAAAACAAAAAAAACATTTGTCAAATTTCAAAACATATACCCTTTATATGTCACATATATATGACCACTACTCTCTCCATCAAGATCCTTTGAGTTTTAGACAAACTTGAATATTTCTCGAAAGAAAAAAATAATAATCTTCCGTCATGCACACCGTGTAAACAAGATTGCTTTATAGCACAATCGGTTGGCAGAAATTCCTGCACCTCCTTTATTTTGTATGTTGTTAGTTTTGGGAAAAATAAATATATAAGTGTTTGTCTTTGTCTTTATTGTATCATCTGGTATATATGGAATGTATATTTTATTGTATGACAGTCTTAGCTTTTGCTATAAGATGCAAGAGAACATTGTAACTGTAACTGGTGAAGGGTTTCAACCAAAGAAGTTTAAATGCAGAAGATTAATCACAGAGTTTAACAAGGTTTTAGTATAAAGATTGAAAACACCAGCCCAGCTCAGTTTTTTCTCTACATTTATTTTGCACTGCATTACAACAAGTCTGTTTTAAATATATATAATTATAGTGATTATAATTACTTTGACCTCAGTTATTCAGTTGTAATAATTTGAAGATGTCTGAATGGCTAATAAACCTTTAATAGGTTTATTAGCCATTCTAGGTCAAGAAAATGTTGTAAGCAGGTTATTCTGTACCCACAGTGGAAAAATTATATTGAAAGTGAAATTCCTGCTTGTGCTACAAGTAATTACAGTCATATTCAGTGTATTAGAATGTGGGTTTAAATAATGCTCATATGTCAGACCCATTGTACCTTTAAAAAAAAATGGGTTTTTAAGTGGGTATTTCACATACTTTTTAGAATTAAATGTGTTTTGCTTTTTTGTTGTGTTTCCTGTTCCTGCAGTTGAAACCATGTGTTTAAATAAACTGTATTTACAATAAAGCACCTTTCCCTACCTGTCTGACATCAATTCATTACAAAGATTTGTTGTTTTACATCAGTTACCTTATTAAAATAATTTCTGTTTGCTAAATGCCAGCATCGCAATTCTAAATAATCTTTTTCTAAACATATATATCGGATAAAACAGCAGAAGGGGAAACCAGGGACCTCCACTAGCGTAGCTAATCTCAGGGTCCAATCTTCAGATGCCTGAAATTCCTGTAGGACTTTCAGGCATTTGAATATTGGACCCTGAGATTAGCTATAATTAACACATGTGTTTAAAAATTATATCCTAATTTAAATAGCATAATTTAATAGATTTTTTTGAAGAGCAATTACGATGAATTTTAACAAAAAATGTAAAGTATTGATAGTATTATCTTAGAATTTCTACTGCTTTCAACTGTATCTGTAGATGTCAAAAAATAAAATGGACAAAGGTTAAATAAAATTGTCAAATAATAATATCTGTAAAAATAAAATCTCATACTTCATTTTTCATGAAAAAAATATTCTAATATATCAAGCCTAAACTGATAAATTGATGATTTGAATGAATATAATTTATACTATTTTGTTTATGTGATCAGAGTTTTTCTGCTGACTGCCAAAATGGAAACTTTCAACACAGGTAATTCTTTTTTTTATATAGCCTATTTCTGCAAATGCTAATAAAAACATTTTTACGTCTTTAATTAAATGTGCAACATGTTCTCTTTCAGAGCTTAATACTCCAGTTGAGCATTTTATCTTCTGCAGTTCCTGTACCTTCTGGAGGTAGAAAAGCTTGATATTAGAAATCACAATCTAATTAAGTGAAATCAAAATGTGACTTTGAAAGAGACAGTCAATTTAAGGCTGAATGTTATGTTTGAAATAGTTCATGCTCAGATTGGATGGAGAACATCTGTGAACAGCTATGTCTTGTCACAAATTCTGGACAAGAGATTCATTCAAGTACGCTTTGAAACCTTGTCTTACAGAACTGCATGTATACAGTTTGTCTCCCTAACAAACTTAGTCAAGCGACTGTACGGTAAAAGCTAATTTTAGCCACTGTAATCCAGGATTTATTATAATTTTTTTGATTATGAATCATGTCTCTCCTCACCATGAGTGAGGAGAGACTACACACTTCTACACACGGACAGAGCGGGTTACTACTCCAATAAATGCTGAAGGTTATTGTCCGAACAAGCCAACAAAACCTCATTATCTGTGTAAAGTAAAGAAGAGATCTTGTGCATGAACACCACAATAGGGATCAGTGACGAGGGGGCCTGGCAGAGTCCGCTGCACACTGAGTAAAGGGCCAACCTTGTCTGGTGAATAAAGAAACAACTATGGCTTAGATATTCAAGGGTTAGTCGAACTTAAGAGTACTACCCAAGAATTATGTATCTTTTTCTATTTATTTCAAGCAGTACTTTTTGTCTATTAAATTAAAAAAATTACATTTAGTTTTAAAGGTGACAATGAACAACATTTGGAAAAGCAGTATGAATATTTTTAGCAAGAAACAGTAAGGCATTAAGCGATTTGTCCCAGCCTTATGCACCCTTGCTTCAATTTTCACAAAAGCAACAGCACAACTTATCATGGAGATTTATTCTGTAACATTGGCCTAATCAAGAAAAGTTCAAATCTATTAGATGCTTTGTCAATGCATATTGTTTCATATTCAATTATTGGATTTTTGTGTTACGGTTACCTGTGTTTTTTATTTTTTTCTTATCTTAATGTAGCACCTTAGGATGCATTTAGATTTTAAAGTTGTTGTTCAACTGAACGATTTAAGACAAATAAACACATCCTATTAACACGAACAATCAATTAAATCTAACATGTATGAAATTGTTGTAAATTAAACATGTGTTTTCCCCACAAGTTACATTCTGAAATTTTACAATGAAACCAAAAGCTGGATAAAAGCTGTGCAGCACTGCCCGCAGTTTAAATTTCAGTTTGGTTCAAATTACCAATGAGACAGGAAAGAACGATTTAAAGAGGAAACACAGAATTGCAGAAGGGCGTCTGGATTGGGATGGAACGATCTATTTTGGCCGCCAATGTGGAGTCGAAGTGGACGTCTGGGATCAGAGTGAAATACCCCGATTGGGATAGCGGATCTTTTAAAGGCCCCTTAAACAACCACTGTGCAAAGATTGTGAGGGATTTAGACAATCGTTCATGGGTGTTGCAGGATGGCAACTGCCATGAAAAACTACCTTTCATCTGCTAAGGTAAAATGTGCTCACATTTAAATCCAATCTACAAAGAGGATGCTCTTGTTTTGTGATATAAAGTCCTCTTAGAAAGCTGACTGCAGTAGTTCTCTAACAATCAGAAGGATGGTCACCATTTTCTACTGTCTTCCTCTTATCCTGAGATATAATGTAAACATTGTGCTGCAAGAAAATTATACTAGATTGTAAGTTTTTCCTTCTAAAATGCATTTTTATTAATAATTTCTTTTCTGCATACTATTCCCTTCTATTTTCTCTCATATAAAATGTATCTTTTTATAAATGTTACTAATTTTTTTTCTTGTATAATCTACAGTATTCACTTTTTAATAATTTTTAATTTAACATATCCAAAAAAAGGTATATTTGTAGTAAGAAAAAAGCAAGTAAATACCCTGAAATGGGCAAGGCTTGTATGAAAATCCTTTTTGATCGTTATTTTGTAGTAGTTTCTCTGTTTAATTTACATAAATTCAACACCCATCTTCTACCATAACATAGACTGCCATAACTGCCAAGTGATATTTTCCTTATTCTGTGGTTTTTAAATTTATAGGCAGCTTTCATGCTTTGCATTTATTTCTGATGATTCCTGTCATACCGAGTATAATCCATAGATTACTGGAGAGTATCTTGGTCTCTGTTTTTGTTCTATGCTTAGTTTGCTGTATTCATTTTGTTTTACTTTGCTATGATTAGTTATTGTTGTCTTTAAGTGATTTTCAATTTTGGTTTAGTCTTTGTTTTTGTTCTTTTCTGTGTTCTCTGGTTCCCCCTGCTTTGTCTCTCTTCCTCTCAGTGTTTCCCTTCAGTTTCATCATCATTCATTCACATCTGTCTCAAATCATCTAATCATCTTCTCCACTACTCCACCTCCTGCTCCTCTGGATATAAACCTGGTTCCCTCATTCACTCACTGCTGGATTATTGTTCTTACGTAGTTCCGGTCCCATGTTTAACCTTGTTTTCTTGTTCCTTCACCGCGCCGCATTGTTTATGTTCCTTTGTTTCGGTCCCACGTTTATCCTGGGTTTGTTGTTCCTCCTCGGTGTCGCAAATATTCAGTTTCTGTTTGTTCATATTCATCCTCACACTAAAATAGTATTTCTCTCTCACAGTCCAACTCTGCTGGAGTCATATTTCCCGTTCGTGACAAGTATCTTACACAACAATGTAGACATTTTTAAACCGGTAAACCCTGGACCCTATTTGTAAATTGTGCTGTTTTAATTGTGAATATCTTTCTAACTTTACCTAAGTTAAAAACTGACTGTTATTGTTTTTCTGTTTTTTATTTACATGTCTGTGGATGATAAATAAATGAATTTTTTGTCCTGTCACAATGCATGCAGAGGTTTTTAATGTCTGTCCACAACCTTTGTAAAGATGCCCAAGTACATTAATTTAACAGTATTGTCTGATTTCCTCACTTCTACATTTTAGGGAACAATCTGAATTGTTTAAACACTAAATGTATTTGCTTAGTATGTTCTGGTGAGACTGAAGAATTCTTGTAACATGGTTTTTGACATGTGTAAAGCACGAAATTAATATCAATAAAATCTGATTCATTCAGACCTGTCATTGTTTCAAAACCTCATTACTTGTCTCAGGGTGTTTTCAAACTCAAGTCAAGATTATTTGTACAGGATATTTCAGCGGTCTCGTCTGTTCTCTATATGTACTTTAGTGTTTTCTTTTTTCCATGGTTTCTAAGTAATTAATTCTGATAAAACTTTTGATCTATTAAAATGTGCTAAACATGTTTTACATGTACATATTTAAAGGGTTGAGATAATTTATTGAAGGTTTTTAGCAAATGATTTGATTATAGCCACAGAGGAAACACATATGAAACAAGAGTTGCCTTCAGTTCAGTGTAAGGTTAACATGTCAGCGATTAAAGCTGCAGGTCTTAAGGGTTTATCTGTACCAGCTATGTTGTGTTAGAAGCATCACAGTAAATGAGGCTAAACTCAAGGGAATGTTCTACTATTTACATTTCTATTTAAATAAAATTCCTTATATAGGTTTGAACATTTTTGCATTCTGTTTTACTGAAAAGCATATTTTGTTTGTAAATAAGAGGGAACAAAGCCCTTGTGGACGGTGGCTTTGAATATGTTTGCTTTAGAGAGCACGCCATTGAAAAGAGAATGCATTCGGAGATAAAGAAGAAAAAACGGGTGGAAAGCTCTAAAGCCTAGACTCACAGTCCCTGTCACCACTTTCAGGTTTTGCTTCTCAACGGCGAAGTAAGTTTATGATTGAGGGACTAACTGATTGATCAATTAGTTAAATGAACAATGACAAAATTGTAAATTATAATTCTTCTGTAAAAATGCAAACAATTATCTTGTACTGACATGTAAAATTGTTCCAGAACAGCCAAAAAACTATTCAAAACACAAAATAATGTTACGTTTATAATGTTTTCGATGTTTACGTTAACACATATTTGAAAAAATAATGCCAGTAGAAATAGGCAAAGTTTTTTCACAACATTTTTCCAGACAGACCTTTAACAAGATAATTTCTTTTTCTTTAGTTTGTCTAAAAATATTACAGGCCATGGCACATCTGATTCATCTTTTGCCGGTGTTGGGTATGTTCATGTTTACATCCAACCTTCACATATTGCACCGCAAATGTAGATTTAAAGTTTAGTCTTTTTTTTATTATTTGTTGTTAATATTATGCTAATTAAACAATGTATTACATTTGAACAGAATGTTTCTTTTGATATATTTAGACATACAATATAAACAACTGACATCTTTATGGATATTTCTGTCTTTTAGCAACAATACAGATTCATTTTTTGTTTGTAAGAGCATTTGCACAGAAAGTGATTAATGTCACCCTTAACAAATGCCCTGAAAAATGGATTGTCAAAGAGAATGATACAAAGGTTGGAAACATTCGGTGTTGGAATAAAAGTTCTACAATCAAACTGAGAATCACAGCTCTACCGTGGAAATGTTCTCCTGAACATGAGCATAGATGCACTTGCTTTAATGTTACAAGCAACAGTTTTGGTTTTACCTATAAGATTAAAAACTGCATGTTCACTGATTATCACTGATTTAAAGTAGCTAAAAATTAATAATGAATTTTAAAGGGTTTTGAAATTCTTATTTCCAATTACTTTTTTTCATGAGGATCAAACTGATAGCTACAGTTAATAAAGACATTTGAGTGATTCTCTTTATTAAAGTGTGGATGCAAGGAAATCAGACTGAGGAATATATAATGTGTAAAATCTTCCAAGAATGAATGTCCCCTTGTAGAGATACAGACTGTAAGGAGAGGTAATCACTTCTTCTGAACTTACCTTTAAACATTTTTACACCTAAAATATTTGTGCAACTTATCATATTTGCATTTGGTATTTCACAGGTTGCTAATTCAACAATTTATTTAAAATTTTAAAGCAACGGTGAGCTTAGAGTCACTCCTGCTTATGATGCTGATATTGATGATTATGAGGAGGATGATGATGATAAAGAGGATTATAATGATGATGAGAAGGAAATGGATAAGGATGATGTAGAGGAAGATGAAAATGATGATGATTATGAGGAGGATGATAATGATAATGAGGAGGAGGAGGTGGATGATAATGAAACTGGAAAGTGGGATAAATCAAAACGTTTGTCCTGTTCTGAGGGTGTCCGTCCAATGTAAAAACAATGGTTTTGATAAAAATCAATAGGTTAGGCTAATATGTCTTGGATACCAATGGAGGATAATTTACTATGTTACTTCAGTTTTGGTGAAAAGAATTGGCCTGAAAAAAAATAAAATCAGTTAAGTTAATTAGGTTAATGTATGCAGAATATTTTAATGGAATTACATGTTAGTTCTTTTATCTCTCTTGCTTGTGTCTTTGTGTTGAGATGAGGTTCTATTGGTACTTTTATTTTGTACTCCATGGGTCGGTTTCAGAAAGTGTGATTAGTGAAACCTCAGAAAAGAGTAAGCTCAGAAAAAGCATGTACTTGATAGTCTGTACTCCAAGAACCACCTGTTTCGAGTTTGCTTTTGTACAATCTACGAGTCTGTGTTCATGTTATGGAGTGATAAATACCTTTGATTAATAATTATGATGATAAATAACTTCTAGTGTCTTATAGAACATGACACAACCTGAATATTAGGAATAATGAGCCCAGCAGATTCTCATGAAGAATTGACTTCACATAAGCAGCAGTAAGCACTGTACACATATACCGGAAAAAAACGTAAACTTTTGACATTTACAAACCAAATAGCTCTGCCTTAAAGCCAAACATTCAGTAAATAAGCAATATACCTAAAATTAACGGCATGCAGTTAACAAACTAAGTCAAAAGTAACCATATAAATGAATTATGATAAAAATGTGGAATGAATGAAAATAAATAAAACAGATTGGTTTACACAGCTAATAAAATATTTTCGAGGAACAAAACTCTGGAGGGTCTCTGTCTTTTAGCATGGGCCCATAAACCTCTTAACATCTGCTTAACTTAGAAAAAACTCTGTATATCTATAAATCTTACGCACTAAGACAATGAAGAGAACGAAAAGAAAAGGGAAGTCAGGTCACGAAGAGACTTATTCAAAACTGTGGAGTACAGCTGCACACATTCAGAGCATCAGTAGCTTATCATCAAGAAACAGTATCTTTAGCAGTTCAAAGCGCATTCACCAATGAATTATGTCTACATTTAAGTTTTGTTAACTAGTAATTCTAACCAGGAAAGGTTGTCTGACATTAACTTGATCAAGCTTAAAGGCTGCAGCTGACGGTTATATTAGGTTGACCATTATTCTCCACAGACAACAATTTATCTCATAACACATATCAAATCACAACAAGGACGAATTCTTAGAGCTGCACTTTGTTGTAATGTCAACAGCATGCTGTCTGAAGCATTACTGTTGCACCTCAGTATAAAGCAGGGGTTCGCTTATATAGAGAATCATAAAAAAATCACAGATATGATTAAATTTTAGATTACGTTTATTATTTATTTATTTATTATCAACCTACATATATATTGGGCTGCACAGTACTTAGTTGTTAGCGCTGTTGCCCAGCATCAGGGAGCTACTCCTGGGATGGGGTCTTAGTGCATGCTGTTTGCATGTTACTTGTGCACACATTAACTCTCTCTGGGTACTCCAGCTTTCACCCCCAGTTAAAAACCATTAGGTTAATTGGTTCATGTGTAAGGCAGTTCTGTGTGACCCTTCATGGATTGGCGACCTGTACAGGGTGTACCCTGCCGTAACCTACATTGTATTTTAAATTAAACCAAGGGTTGATAAAAACACAGCTTGACATACGGTAAGTGCTCCTCTCCTGGTTTTGCGCTAGGGAAACTAACCAAACCAAGCTAATCTGATACTATTAGATAGATTCCCTTTTATCTTTTCCTCTCATGATAGATTAGTTCATCTTACTTTTATAAAATAGCTTAACAAAAGACAATTTGTTAGGATAGATGTTTGCATTGGTACCCTTTTACTACTCTGTGGAACACAAAACATAAAAAAGCTCAGGTTTAATTGGTTGTTTTTGCCAAGGAACATCTCTGCTGATTAACCATGAAGCCAAAAGCTGGATAAAAGCCTTGCAGCACTGCAAACATTTAGGTCCCACTCTGGTTGAAATCCCCAGTCCAACAGTGAGGAAGAATCTAAAGAGTCTAGTGGAAAAAAACGCAACTTTACATAAGGGTGTTTGGATCGGGCTGGAACGGTCCATCTTTGGCACCAATGTGAAGTGGATCTGGATCTCAGGGACCAGAGTTGAATCACCTGACCTGGACAGCGGTTCTTTAGTCGACCCCAATAACAATCACTGTGGAAAGATTGTCTGGCTTCAAAATTTTAAAGAATATCCAACTGCTGGATGGCAACTGCCATGAGGAATTACCCTTTATCTGCAAAGGTAAGCTGCACTTTCAATGACGAGCCTTAGCTGTCTTGGTGTGTTTGAAGAGGACATTAAGATTAGACATTAAAAGTAAACCTGATAATATCAAGTTTGATAATTAAACATCATCTCTTCAGGTCATCTGGAAACCGAATGAAGCTCAGAAAACTGCATCAATGGATAAAAGCCTTGCAGCAATCTTTCTTTCATGCCATGTTATTGATTTTGGGTTCTATTAAGAATCATTATTTCCCTTTTTATGGAATTGCTTCCTTTTGTTTAATACCTACTATACTAAATATACATTATATTTAGCATAAGGATTTTCTACTTTCTTTGAAACTGTTTTTTACAACATATAGATTACATTGAAAAGTTAATTAATCAACCTACTATAAACATAAATTTGATGATTGGCTCGATCAAAAAAATGGGTAAAGTTAAGTCCATATTGTCTTTTGATTTACTAATTGAAAGATACTTCTTTCAGGTACGCAACCCCATATAACTCAGAGCTCTTAGTTTCGTTATTCAATTAAACCATATGTTTATAAAACTTTACGTATTTTAAACTTTTCATTAGTTTAAATGCACTTTAAATTTATCTGAATAGTAGTTTTCCCTTTTATGCCACTCATGTAGATTTCATTTTCATTTTTTAAACTTATGTCTTATACTTGATTTTTTATGAGATTTTAAAATGTTTTTGTTTCACAGCATAAACTGAATCTCCCTTCAACATACAAAATCATCAAATCAGATTGAACATTATTGTTCATCAGTGAACGTTTTGATTTTTATTCTTTTTAATTAAAGAATATTGACAGGATATTTTTCTGCAATCTAAATTTTTTTGACTCTGGTGAAACACTTTGAATTTCATTCCTCAATTTGACTACTTTGAGCCATTCCTCCAGAACTTTGCTTGCGCTCATGTTTTTTTAGCAGTGCCCAAATATTGGAATAAATTTAACGTTTAAATTAAATGTAATGTCTAGGGTCTATTTATAGCAACCTTTTGTGGCTAAGCTTTAAGTTTCTGGCTGGTATCATTTAGCTAAATTTAAATAAAAGGGATTAATTAAACAAAACCTAAAGGTTTGAAATAAACAGAATTCATTCCAAAACACACATTTTAACATTTTAGAGACCAGTTACTGCATATTTAAATATAATTTCCCATATAAAGTAACGAACAAGGTGTATAGACCTTGGCTTTTGGTGTTCTTTATCCATGTTGTTATCCAATTTGCAAGAATTTAAGAATTCATTACTTACAAAAAACTAACAACAAAATTAAGAAAAAATCAGTATATAAATGTTGAAAGGCATTGTAATCTTAAATTAAGTTTAGGATTATTAATAGTGATGCAATTTTCCTGATATTTTAGAAGAAGACAGCAACTGGAAATTAATTTGCTGTACCTAACTGACCTAAACTAGGAAAATTCTGCAATACTGTCAGGAGCTGTTGGAAAATAAAAAATGTTATATCATATACATTATATATAAATATCTTGTTTCATCTTCATCTCTCTCTCTGGAATTTCCTCATTACAAGATAGCATTTCTTATTTTCTGTAATTTATGTTATATTGCGACACTTTTGTTTTATTAAGCTCTTGTTAACAAAATAAAGCATTTTATGGTCTGATGGTTAAATTCTTGTACCATTTCTTTTATCCTCTATACAGCACAAGTTTACAAAATAAAATGTGAATAAAATGTGACAAACGTTTGTTTTTATATCTTTTTCTTGTCTGTGCAGGTGAACTGTGAACCTGTTCACCTCAATATAGTTTATTGCTTGAGCTGTGCCAGTACAGATGGGAAAAAACACACATCGAAATCGTCCCATTTGCCTTATTTACCATTTTTATTTTACCCTAACTCAACAAAAAGGTGAAGAAACAGCTTCAGACTAATTTAAAACTGCTCATAAAAATAAATGATGTACACAGGATAGACGTGCCGTTTTAGTCCTCTGCACAGAGTTGTTAAGCATATTATCTAATGCGTCTTCAAAACAAAAATTACTTTGTGTTATCTTTGTGTTTGCTTTCTCACTTAGTTATAAGTAAATGCTGGAGCCTGCAAATGTAAGTTGGCTGAATTCTTGCTTTTGTTGCAATACATGCATTATTTAATACAAAAACGAATTCTGTTTTCTGCCAGTCTAACTATATGTTATTTAACAGACCCTCCTTCTGTATGATTGGCACAATTATTTTTTCACCATTAATATGCCTATAGGAATTATTAGTATCCTTATAGGAACTTGTAAACATTGTTTGAAATATATCAGCACTTACAATTTCAATCAACCTTCAGGAGAAAAGTCTAAGATTATCGATCTGACTAATCAACTAATGGTATAAAGTCTAAAAGATGTCAGCACAATAATTAGCCAAGTGTATTTTGACCACATCATCATTTTGAGCATGCTTTCTAACCTCAAATAGTGTGAAACTAACAGGAAGTACCTAATCCCAATGAGAACTGTTGGCAAGTTAATAAACAGGAGACTAAATGTCAGAGAGGTTAGAAAGTTATACATTCAAAAAGATGATTATAAACTGAGTGGGAAAATGTGTACTTTTTTATTTAGCTGCGAAATAATTCTTTAAAACAATAGTTGCCCAATAATTGTTTAAATATAGTTATCTTCCTGCGGAAGCCAAAACCTTACTTTTACTTTCTTTACTAGTAATGAGGTGCAATGACATTTCAGATCATCAGAGCGCTCCAGTTGATAAAAAAAAAACAATCCTCAAAAATGGATTAAAAAACCTTTGCCAACGATAATAAATTACAATGTTTTTTACTTTTTAAGTCTCTGTTTTTAAGCGCTTGTTCTCTTGCTTCTGTAATTTTCTTTCTTCTGCAAACTATTAAAAGTCATTTCTGCTTGTTTCTCTCTTTTTTTCTAAATCTATAATCTAAACCATTACTCATGATTTAATTTTAGTACGCGCTTTGAAAACCTGATGTTTTCAAATGACTGGAAACAGATAATTCAGGAATAAAATTATATTTTGAAAAAAAAGACACTGTATTCGTAAGGTGCTCGGTATAGGACTTGAAAAAAATAACATAATTCTTTATAGAAACTTAGGAATGCATAGAGACTAATTTTATGTCATTCAACATTCATTGTTTTATCCTAATAAAAGTAAAGACTGCTTCATTGATTGTCACTTAATGGCACGTGTTGTCCACTTTCTTTCAACATAGCCTCATTTAAAAACATCAAACTAGCTTTTATTCATTGTATCCGACTTCTGTTTCATCTTCTCATCTCAGCTCAGTCATCTTCCTGGGTCATCTCCCTAAGGCATTCCTGCAGGTTATGCCTCCTGTCCTCAGGGGCCTTCTGAATGGTCGTCTCCAGCAGCTTCTGCGCCTCAGGTAGTCCTTGCATCTTCGAGCGGGTGATTCCAAACAGGTAACCTCTGAGCAAGTTTTGGTGGCAATATACGGAGAGCAAGCCGCACAGATAACGCAGGAACATGTTGTACTGTCCAAGCGGAGAGTTTAGGGTCCTTGCAAGAGCACACATCAAAAGGCCTGCAGCGGTTTTGGTGTTGCTTTTGGGGATATACGAGGGAATGTGCAGGGAGCTGGTGTCCAGAACGTTGGTAGCTTCCATGTGAAATGATATGAACACGTACATGGCAGCCATGTACTCCTATAAGGGAGAACACAGTGAATGTCTGAGTGTTTTTATGCAAGAAGTTGCAACAAGAAATGGCAAAGATAGCTTTTTTGTTATATTGCTCACTTTTCTTCCTGACAATGCCACCTGTTGGGAGAAAGCTGACACTGCAAGCATCTAATAACTAATTATTTTAGAAACAATAAAAAAAAGCTAAAGCCTAAATTTGGATTCTTTTGGTCCGATTTCTGATTGAACGCTGATTTAATATCAGTGGGTATCTGATCGTTCTTAGTGAGCTCCCACTTTGTAATATAAACTCCTCCATTACATTAAAACTGGATCATAAAACCCTAATTGGACCATCAAAAAATAGAGGTTTCTTCTTAAAGCAACACAAAGAAGTTTCAGTTTTGGGGGCCTGTGTGGACAAAAGCGGTAGTTTTTGCCTGAGGGACGAATGCATTTCCAATGAGTACTAGTGCATAGTGTCGTAAAATCCTGATCTCCCGATCGCCTGTAGTTGGATTGAAGTACATTTCTGTTTCCAGTGGCTGTGTGAAGGATGAATAGCGATGAGGTAATGAATCTAATTGTGATTAAACAATTTCATATGATGATGTTGCAAATAAGAAACGGGGGATGTGACGTTTGACGTAAAGCAGTCAGCATATTTGTAGCCGTTTTGTGTTGCAGGGTTCTTGCCACCCTCCTCAAAGTTGCTAAGAACCGGTTAAAGCAATACAGACCCCCTCAGGCCATGACAGAGGTGTCATTCAACGAGCTGTAAATCGACGTATAATCGGAATACATTCTGAATAATCTGTGTATAAATATATAAATGTTATATTTTATGAATGTTGAAAAGTTACTTAGTGTTGGTTTAAAAGCACCCACACCGGATGCTGTTGGTGTAAATGATTGCACTGGCCTGGATTTGAATCCAAGCTTATGTTGAAAAATATTGTAATGGGAGCAACTCTACTATCTTAACTAAAAGATCTGTTAGTCAACAGTAAAACCGGTGGACTAATTGGTTAGGAGTTAAACTGTTACAGGTTCTTTAGTTGGGTATAACATACAGACAATATGGGGTGTTTCACCTGAATGGTGTAGTGAAAGAAGGCAAACGTTCTTTTTCTGGGGAAGAGGGTAGGAATGATCTCGGTGCATAAGCCCGACCACAGCCAAACCTCCTTTGGCTCCAGACCAACATCTTTCACATTCTTATCAGTGAAGATGCTGGTTTTCTGCTCCAGCATCTTGAAGCACATCTTCCCAACATTCTTTATAAAAGCAATCTCCTTGTCAGTCCAGTGCTACAAGAACAAAGGCCAGAAAAAAGACATTACAAACAAAAAGGGAAAGACTGACACAGAGAGACAACATTTGCACACAGTTGTACAGTACCATGTCATTTTCTCTCCTTTGGTGGAAGAACAACAGCATGCGATTAATCATAACCACCATGATACGGAAGAGAAATGGCGTCAGTCTGGGGTGGTTCAACCCATAGTTTGGCTCCTCAAAGCAGGACGAGAATACTTGTGCCACTATCCAGCAGACAAATGGATGCCGAGCGAGAATCCGAACCATCGGCACAAGCTTGTACTGTCTCACAATCCTTGCCGCAAGTTGAGAGTCAGAAAAGCGTTTGGTCAGGTAGTCGTCTTTCATTTCCTCACTGGGGGGGGAGGGGTATAAAGTACAAGGTGAAGAAAATGTAAACAAACTAAATGCAAACGGAAACTTTCACTTAAATAACGGACTTAAAACCCAGCAGCTCCGCGGTGGCGTCTACCAACTCAGACGGTATCTGTGAGGTTGCCGCTATTCTTCCCATGATCATGAGGCGCGCGCCAGGCAGCAAATTTCCTCGTATGAGGTTAACAAGCAGGACATCTAAATCGGCTGTGGCGCGGGGGTCAGTAACCGCCGGAGCATTCTGAGAATGTGAAAAAAAAAACACAAACATACATGAAATAAATGTATCTCCATTTCTGCCTAACCCAAACAAAACATTGTTTTCCTGATTCGTCTCCCGCTGCTATCCTCAACTACTTCAGGAAGTTCTGTAAACAAGATGCTCTACCCGCGACCCTCCCATCCCCATGACATGTGTGGAATTGTTCTGAATGGACCGATTGATAACATCCTGAAGGACACGGCATGCCAGCTCACAGAATTACACACACACACACACACACACACACACTGCCCTTACAGCACCCCCTGCTGGATGTTTCTCCCTCTTTGTCTCTGTGGTTTGTTGGTGCATTTTTTTTTTTGCAGAGGTTTTTTTTTGCAACTTAAAGCTGTATCCTCTCAAGGATAAAGTGAGAAATGTCGTTTTTTTTATTCCCTCAGCTCTCCCTAATGTGTAATTTTCCACCTTACGTAAAGGCAGCGCTTACGATGGATGCGCCTCAAGATGAGGCAGCGTCTTCGGATAGTGCATGGTCTCAGTCACCTGTCTCCCCATGTATGTACTGTGATGTTTGCCTAGATGGGTGTACTGGAACTGTAATTTTGTTCGAGCTCATGTACCATCATAGTATGTAAATGACAATAAATTAATCTTGAATCTTTAGTTGCACTTTCTTACCCAACTTCTTCTTGTTTACCATTTAAGTATGTATTTTAATTACGAAGGTAAATGTTAAGAAGTGTATATGTGCAAGAAGTGAAAGTTACTGATTCACTGCAAACAGAGGGAAACTGTTCGTCATCTTAATATTATGACTCATGTAGTCATGGGAAAGACGGCTGACTCTGCTCAATAAGTTCAATGAATCAAGGAATTTCATTTGTCATCACATCACATGTGGTACATGAGGTGGGACGAAATTCTAATCCCCCGGTCCAGTTTACACCCTGATAGCAATTTTAAATAATATAATAAAATATAAAGAACTATAAAGAACGAAGAAAAGTTATTTTTTACATTAATCCTATGTTGTAAATTTCCTGACAGCCAAAATTCAGTTTTCTTATTTGATGTAAGCCATTACAATGAAATGTAACAGAAAAAAAAAATATTTAGGATCTAAACAATTATTAGATTATTTATTAAGTCAGAGGAGAAATACCTTCCAGTCCAGAGTCCCCTGGTAGGAATCAAAACAGTCCATTAATATAACAAAATTGGTGTTCTCTTCCTCCAGTAGATATGCAGGATCCTTAAAACCACCGAAGCCGTATTCAATTACTCGGTACATAGTCAAGCCTTCAGGGGTATTTTCTCTTCTCCGCAAAATCGCCAAATTCCGGAAAGAGATTTTTAAGAGGTACTGCACATCCTGTGGCGAGATTAGTAGAAATAAAAGTAGTGTTACATTTCTACAAGATAAAAGCATACAAAAAACAAAAACAAAAAATCCCCTTTTCAGACACATTTGCAAGAAAAGAAACAACATGTAGGGCAGTAAGTTAATACTAATACATTGTAATGAAAAATAAGAAAAAAAAGACATTTGTAATACAAGCAAAGTTAACAAAACGCCCCAGTATTAGCTTGTATTACAGTGAGAAAAACCCAAATGAGCAGATACTAGTTTAAAATTAAGTGGAAAATGTGCAATTGCCTTTTGAGGAAGTGAAAACTAGACCAAGGCCTTCTTTTATGAATCTCTGACTGTTGCTTCATCAAAGTTTCTCAAGGAGCTACCTTTTTGCCTCTCTGCAGATTTTCTGAATAAAGGAAGAAACGGGATACTCTGTCGTGCACTCTTCAAGTGGCCTTAAAGGAAAAGTGGCAGGAAGAGGCCTACTGATGAAAGATATGTGGCATGTATGAGTAACAAAACTAAGACCTGCCCACACAGAAAGATAATAAGGCATGGTGGAGGCAGCATCATGCTGTGGGGATGTATTATGTGTTAAATTGGTCCCATCAAAGTTCAGAACTAAATCCAATCATTGAAAGATTATGTCCACAGGCACCCAGCCCCGTATCTGTCTAACCTTAAGCTGATAAACAATAAATAAATAAAAAATAAAAGTAAAAATAAAAAAATCAATTGACTATCAAAGAAAAAAAAAAGGAATTCTGCAAAAAGAAGACATAGTTAGACAAAAGAGAAAGGCACACCGCACTTTTCAGATTTTTGTAAGTGAAAAGTTGTGAAACAAAAGACCACAATGTACCCTTTTCATTCTTTTTTACACTTATGCAGCCATTTTTGTTAGTCTAAAACATCAGACACAGAAACTGTTTCACCTCTGTCGGGTACTACAACTAAAAGAGGGTCTGTTTCAGTTCTCACCTTATTGGCGCGCCCTTGTGCCCAGTCGAGTGCGAACTTTGCCACAGAGACAGACATCCCGACTCCTGGAGCCCCCGTGACCAACACCGTCTTCACCGGGGAGCCGTCTTGTTTCTCTAGTCGAAATAGATCGTTCAAGCCAGCAAACTTAAGATCGCTGGGGACCGGGAGGGGAGTCGGGGGTTGCGACAGGATCTCATGTGCGGTATCAACCACCCCAAACCCACTTATGCAGATTTCAGGCTCCACGTAAACGTCAACCAGACGGTTCTGGTCTCCGGTCCTCGGCACCCCCTCGTAAAGCATTTTGCAACGTCGTACATAGTGGTCTATTAGTGAAAAACGAACTATAGCTGTTGGAGGAGAAAACAGAAAAGGAAAAAAAAAGAAAGCACTCAATGTAGATACACTGCTAAGGCAATTTCAGATGCACTGGAGGGAATGAATCCGGCATATTATGAAGAGCTGTTTACGGTATGATTACATAATCTACCAGCACTCTCTCACCTTTTCGGCACATTTTCTTCAGTTCCTCTATCAAATCCGACCTGCCCATGGTTTCAAATGTGTTTATCGCCTTTGAGATGGCTTTATTAGGGCCTGAACAACACGCCATGAAAGCACAATCAGATGAGTGAGCAGTAGGTTGGGGAAGTAACCGGGAATACACATTGTACAAGTATCCATTCCAAATATGTGCATACTGTTGCTAACCCCACTGGAAGTACAGCAGCAGCAGCAGGAGCAACGTTAATTAAATATCTGCTTGATTTTCAGCTTTGAAACCTAGCAGATTTGCATAGTCCAGATTATTGCGGTGTTTTCTTACCGTACAGCTCAATGATCTTATCCACAAAGTCGAGAACATCTCCATCCAAGATTTGATCCCTGAGGGAGCCGGACGGCCAATTATTATACCACATCTTAAAGTTCCACAGATCGTGAGGTTGGAGCTGCGAAATAACAGTCTGGAGAGACTTTGGAGGAAGAAAAATAAGGTAACAAACGTTAACTTATCAGGTATGAATAGTGCAAGTTAACATTTTTAAGATAAGTCAAATAAAAAAAGTAAAGTATTAGATAATAGGAAGATTTTAAGGATGGAGACAATTATCAGCTGGTAAAATCATTTAAAATGTATCCTTATCTAAACACATGATGGTAAAAGCAAACAACTTGGAGAACTTGTACAAACTTTGAATATATGAGGCAGATCCTGTTCGGGGTGAAGTTTTCCTGGCTGGCTGTTTTCATCAGCCTCATTGAAACCTTCCATTTGAAGGGGCTCAGGTGGTTCTGGAGAACAGGTTGTTAAAATTTCATCCTCATCCTCTATTTCGTCCTCTGAGAGATCGTCCAGATCTAAATCGCTGGGACAGAATATGAGCCGATTTAGACCTTTTTCATTGTTTAGAGAAATAGAAATATATTCCTTCTGATCCATGAAACTAAGAATCTTTAGAAAACTTTACATTTGAGCTGTGTGGAACAGTTTTATGCTTGTGTTTTCTTTACCCTGTTTCAATCACCAAAGCTCCTGGTGGTTTTGTCTGCTCGGTGGTCGTGGTTAAGACAGTCTCTGTATATAGGGACTGCATCTGAGACCTGCAAAAGATTTGTCTTATTAGTACAAACTCTTACAGGGATTCAAAATCAGCTTGGTTCACTCAAACAACCTGTGATTCACCAGCATTTAAAAAGTGGCACTTCTGCTGTTCAAAAGTCTGAGATCATCCCTCCTTACAAAATTTTGTTTTAAGCATCAAAGCATTCTGGTTACAAGGAAGCCAGTAATTCCTCCAGCTTTCTAGAAGACCTTCACATTTTTTATTCTGACTTCCACATCTTTTCTGCTCTGTTCAGATATTGTACAGAAAATGCTTTAGTGTGTGTGTGCTCGACAAGCTGATAAACAGTTTCTGCAAGTCCTGTCTTCATGAAACAAAAATGTAGCAACCACCCGTGAGAACTCGTGATTTAGATGCCTGGGTCTTGCAAATTTTTCCTTTACTACTCAAGGAATTACCTTGCTAAAAATGAAAACATCATCAATTTACTCAACTAAATAATTGAAACAATCTGTGACCTTGTTACAGGCTGCGGGTAACAAAGTGCCTATTGGCAAATTTCTGTGGTATGTAAAAAAAGATCTGATTCAATTCACTCTAACAATTAATAAAAAATTTAACCCTCAAACTTCTTATTTGCAGCTTTAAACAAATGATTTCATACACATATGTAGACAATACAAATTATTGTTCCTACTTTTTAGTAATTTATTTAAAAAGTGTTAAAAGCTAATATGCCATGAATAGAAATGTATACATTTAACAATTCATTGTAGATTTAATGATAGACAATATTTCCTGTAACCGTGCTGGTGCCACACTAATAAAGGACAGATTAGGTAACCTGATCAAACCCAAACTTTGAGTGACCTACTGTTACTTGAAAACACTTCTTACTTGACATATTTTATTGGAGTCAGAAAACCACATTCAGTTCATGTAAATTAGAGACCAGAAATTTAAAATGATTAAGCGTCAAAGCAGCCAGGATCGTTTAACACACACATAAAATTATGATTTGATATAGGGTGCAAGATAAGATATTAAGAAAATATGTAATAGAACTGACAAAATGGTGAATATTGTATTGTATGCACATTTGATACAAAAATAGCATTTTAATGCTCAGAACTGAGTAATAAAGTTCTTGCTGAACATTTCAAAAGATCCCAGAGAAAATAAAATCCCCACGAAATGATTACTAACTTCCTAAATCCATAAATACTGATGTTCTGCCTCTTCTTTAACAGATTGTGAGAGTATTCACACAAACATGTGTTTTTTTTTAAGTAGGAGGCTAAAGTTGGAAAAATACGGTCATAATTGCAACTTCATATCTTAATGGTGAGCATAAAGGAAATTTGAGGTGTAATGTCCATATAAAATTAAAATACACAAACAATGTTTGATGTGTGCAATTGAGTCTGACACACACTCACGCTATAGGAGCCATTTGTAGTTTTGTGTTTGGGCATAGTTTGGGTCAAATTCCCACTTTGACATATATTTTGCCCTACCACTGGTGGCGGTGTGGAGGGAAATCTATACAGGTGTCACGGTGAATGGGCGGCGTGATTTTTGGTGTGAGGAGGTCACACGTTTTTTTTGTTTTTTTTTACCGCTCTACGTTCTCCACTGGTTTTGTTCCATCATTCACAAATCGGTCAATATTGCCATCCCATTTTTGCATGCTGCAATAGACCACCACCCAGGACTTTGGAATTCATTCAAATATTCATTTCGTTTTTTATAAATGGGAGCCTCCCCATACATATCTCCCAGTCTGGACATTACTATTTGAGCGTGTTGTCACCTGGATTTTCCCGCACCCAGAAGCGACTAAAATAGTAAGGAAAAGGATAGTCGCTACTACACACGCATTACCTGTTCTGCCACATGCTCTGATATTCCTCATGCTCGGCTACATGTCTGCGTTCGCAGCTTAACAAACTGTGTTGAAACTAACCACTTATAAACATCCCCCTCTGTTTTATTACAATTAATTATTACTACACTGAAAAAGCATAATGCATCTATAAACCCATTATATGCAATGGATAACCTGTCCATTTGTTCCTTCTTCCTGGTGCCTTTCAGCGTCAGGCAGTGCCAGACAGATAAGATGACACTGGGATGATGATCCACTTTAGAGTTGCCTACAATATTGCCAAAAAAAAATCTTGCCTTCATTAAGAAGTAATAAGAAGACCGAGTTGTTCATTCAATGTTTGACCTTGAAAACATACGCAATTGTAATTTCATTTTGTTTTACTTCATCTTGTAATTATTTTTACATTTGAATTTCAGACCACCTAAACACCTCAAGCACTTTTCAGTGAGGTGCCTTTCTTGTACAATTCTGCTTCAAATACAGAACTTTGTGGTCACTAGATCGTTATTTGATCATTTACAAGTATGTACTTACATAACAGCCCGTGATAGAAAAAAAAAGAAGGTAATAGTGATGATTAAAGTGATGCCTGTCACAAAATTTGGTTTGCATTGGTGCAGCTAAACAAAAAAGTTCCCAGCCATCAGCCCTGTGCACCAGAGTTGCACAGGGCTGTGTGCTGGGCCCACTGCTCTAAACCCGTGCCTGCAACAGAAATCAATTAAAAAATGATCAAACATCTTTCAAAAATAAACTGTCAAAAAGATCCAAGAATGGTGTGTGGTTTTTTTTTTTTGTCTCCCAAGAAGTGATAGGATCAGAAACTGTCACATAAGCTGACACTGGAGAACGCCCACACGAAGTAAATATCAGCCCAAACATGCAGCCAAGATCAGGACAGATGTAACATAAGTCTGAAGCACTACAGCAGGTAAAAGACAAAGACAAGCTGGAACACAACAAGGCGCACAAAATATGTGGAAACGTACCCAGCAACTGGACGAGCGAGAGGAACCGGCGTAGCAAAAATGACTTCGCCACCACCGTCTCCTTCTTCTTCCTCGCCATCGTTGATCTCCACAATCTCTTCATCTTCGCTCTTCATGGAGCCATAACTGGAGGGAGGTCTCATATACGTCTCTTCCTCTTCCCCAACACTTCCCGCATTCTCGCTGATTGTGAAGTCAAAAGAAAATCCTTGAAATATGTTATCAACCACTGACACAGTTTCAATGAGTATTTTTAAAAGGTGGTTAGGAAAGAAGCTGGCTGCACTGGAAATAAATTATTTTGCAAAAGGCAAATTAATGCTAATTAACACAGTTAAAAATAATAATAAAAAATTAAACTATTAGCATGTGGACCTAAGTAACCTAATACGAGGTTATTTGTTTGGTATAAGCAAGAAAACTTACTTTTCCGAGTCCATGCTTCAGCTAATGTTTAGCAGGTGTCTGTAAGTCAACCTAGCTTAACCAAACTTTACCAAAAGGGCACACATAGGCAACAAAGTGAATATAAACACACACCCTGTTAAATAACACAAACAAAACAGGCTAAAACCAAAAAGGTTTCTGGCTAAAATTATGATTCTGTCCAACTTTCGCTTCCTGGTTTTTCTCCTGCATCATCCCAAGACTTACTTCCGCTCTATACCTTTCACAATAAGAGCATCCCTTCCATGATCACGAGAAAGGGTCGTTAATATTAAACTCTCCTTAGTTTACCAAATGTATTTTCTTTAAGTTTTTGATACTGCTGTAGTTATTTAATCATCAGTTATTTGCCTGGCTTCTTTTCCCGTTTACAGATCCACGTGTTAATTTTTTTTAAAAGCACCTGGCTGGCACTTTATTTTGAAAGCTCTATACAGAAAGTATATGGACAGGTAATGAATCCAGTAAAAAAACTAGACTGAGGACACCTTGTACAACTACTTTACACTTGTCTTATAAGAGGAAGTTAAGAATTATCAGTTTTTGCAATATCTAAATGTTTTTTTTGCTTACTCTTGATATTAAGTGGAACTACTCTGTCCTGAGATCCTTTTTTATTTGGATATTTTCCCCATTCATTAAAAGCTAAAGTGGGGAACCCACAATAAAAATGTGAGACCAAAAGCAGTTTTGCAAGTAAATTATAGCATTTGTTTTTAAAAAAAAGCAAACATTTCTTCTTCTTTTTTTATTTGACAGACATGCAAATATTTTACAAAAAAATTACACCAGCAGATCAGAAAAATGTGATTAAAAAAAAAAACATCCTGACGGACAAAGTTAAAATCTTTTACAGAAAAATGAGGGGAAAAAAAGATCAAGCAAGAACAGCCCTTAAACCTTCATCCTTTTCATCACCTGTGGAGAGAAGACGAAATCTTTAGTATTTAATTTACAAAAGGCTTACTTAAATAAAGTGAATACATTATTTACTAAAAACCAAACATGTTACAGGGCTTCTGCAAGTGTCTGTCAGACTAAGAACCTTTAGAATCGTTTCAATAGAAAAACCTATGTGAATTAAAAAAATATTTGCTGCTACCACAGACAGTAGTTATAAGCCTATTACTTACAAACCTGTTTTTTAAAATCCAAGAATCTTTATATACACTTTTCTATTAAAACAGACTAATAGTTGGACTAAAATAATGGTTTGATTCTAACAGCATAAAAATTAAATAAGTCAGGTTCTCAAAATAAAATAAGTTTATTCAAATGTGGGTTTTTTATATTATGCATTAAGGAATTGTGGTAAAAGATAATAGGCACCAATTCCTGAGCCAAAACAACAAATCAGAACAAATGGCATCTTAACATTTTGTACAACTTAAGTCCTTAAAATACAAATGTTAACATTTAAATGTTTGGTAATTAAAGAATAGCAGATATACATTTTTAAGGTTAAAATTAGGATTCTCAATGTAAGACTTTAAGGCCTTGCAGAAACCTTGTTTAGTAAAGTAATGGAAACAGAAGTGTAGATCCCATGACCGTGTTAAGAAGTAACACCATCTACTCTTACAGCCCGTTTTGAGTCACCCATGAAAAAAAAAAACTAAATATTTTAACCTTTTTGGACTTTAGACAACTTTCTCTTCCTTTATCAACAATTGCTTCTGAAAAATGGAAGAGTTTTAAAGTATAGAGTTACTAAAAATAAATGCCAAAAACTGACTTTTTAATTACGGTAATTTATTTTAATACTTGCTTTATATTAACAGCTCAGTTACAACAACAAAGCATACAGATATAAAAGATTTAAGAATGAAGTAGATTGGGGTTTGCCTCACTTGAAAAGCAAAACGTTTTCAAAATACCAGGAAAGTCTTGCTTAAGAGCAATTTAGCTTTTGAACCAGTTCGACCAGAAATCAGATCTGTGCTAACGTTCTCATCATACTTGTTGGTGCAAATAGGTACGACTTTCTGAATAACTACAAGTCAAGTGTTATCTGCGTTATTAATGTTAATGTGTGATTGGAGTGGTTCAGATTTCTAATAAACATTTGCAAATCAGGTGTGACCACATGTTACGGAATAAAATCAGGGGTTTAGAGAATTTATTAGGTTTGCTTGAGATAGAACACAAACTCCTGGGCTGCTCACTGTAAAAAAAATATAAAAAATTGGCCATCAGAATCGTTAAGATTAGAGAGAAGTTTTATATGCAAAAATAACTTTAATCACACAAATGGCCACAACTTTACAGGAGATAGTCATTAACATAGTTCACAGGTTCCAGAGCTAAAACACTGGTAACTCCATCAAGTGGAAGAAAGATGCCAGACTGAGCTGATGATGATGGCCTGACTAAGACAAAATATACTTGTAGTAAAAGCTGAAGAACCATATTTATCTCTCTTTCTTTCTGTATATCTATTTTGCCCATCTACTTTTTATAAATATATAGATCGACTACATGTAGACAAAGTGCATTTTACATATGTACGTTTACCTTGCGAGCACTAGCAGTCAGACCAGGAGACTTTGCAGACCTGCTAGTGGCTTGAGATCCTCTCTGGGCCTTAGCTGCAACTTGTGGAGACTTAAAGCTGCCGGTTTTTGCAGATCGTGCCATTGCAGCTCGAGGATTCACAGATGGAGAGTTTTCCTGCCCCTTGCGAGCATTTTTCTGAGATGGTGACTTTCTCAAGCCTTTTCCGGGGGATTTCCGGGTGGAATTTCGCAGTTTGTTCAGCCCTTTCTTCAAGTAGCTGTTGCTCTTCGGGGTGTTGTCAATCGTAAACATCATAGACTCCCGCCGATCAGCCTGAAATTAATTTCAGGGAAACGGTTACCACAGTCTACAACACCGTCTTTGATACGGACAGGGAACTGTGTGAGGAAATATGTTGTACTTACCGGACTGAGGGCAGGTTGAAGGTGAGTGCTGGATGGTCCACTGGTCACATTCTTGTTCTTAGGAGTGAGTGGACGTGGGAAGCAGCTGGCTCTTGTCTTTTTCTTTAGATTTAAATAAAGAAGAGGATATTTAAATGGAGAAAAAAAAAAAAAAAAAAAAAACTCAAACCTGAACTTTTTTTAATCTTCTAATTAAACTATGCACAATATGCTTAAAATTGAAATCCCAAATTAATAATTTTCAGTAGTCTTTTTGTGGGTTCCTTCCAATTTTCCATTTGATTATTTCAAACAATCTTGAGCATTTTGAATTTGGGTTCATAATCTATACGTTCTCCTGGCTTATGTTACATACTTCTTTTGTAGTACTTTTTGGAACTACGACTAACAAACAAATTATTACATATTATCATTATATAATTTATTAATATAAATGATTACAAAAATTTTAATTTGTTAACACAGGTGGAAATAAAGTCCTAAAAGTTCAGTTCAGTTTTTCTTTTTCCCATACTTGTCCAAAAGTAGAAAATATGAACAATTGTCATGATTTTTTTCAAACTAAATTCAAGCGTAGAAAACAGATTTTTAATTTATCTTCAGGTCAAATACTGAAAATCAGATTTTTTTTTTCCTATTGAAACTACAGCCATTTTCAGTCTGAACCATATCAGCCAACAGTACAGATTGAGTTTAATAATAATAAGGATTAGGGACATTCATTTTGAAGAATAAATTGGATTGATATTCCTGCTTTTCCTGTGCAATTTTAAACAACTATCCAAAGAAACACGGCAGCCTGCCTGTTTCAGATGTGTTCATGGTGGAAGGCAGCAGATTCAAGTTCTGCAAAAATATTGCTAATGACACATTCAATTCATCCAAAGGTGTTAACCAGGAAAACATTTAATAAACTGCAGAATATGAACACTTAAAGGCTGACTTTAAATACCTACTGAGTTAGCTGATCAAGTGGAAAAAAAAGCATTTTGCCAACCTCAGGTGAAGTCTGGTGAATAAACAAGCTGGATGATGACTGCTTGGTGCTCTTTGGGCTCTTCAGGTGAGTGGAGATGGCTGGTCGTAATGGCAGCTGGCCCGGCATCAAGGACAGACGGTGGGAACGACTACCGCCTCCAGCATTACCCAGCATAAGAGAATGACGATGGGACACAAGGGAGTCCTGTAGTTGGCACGGCATCATGGACGCTCGGCGGATCGTATCCGACGGGTCCCCAGTGCGGAGTTCTTCGTCTGTGAAAATTAATGTACTCCCCTGGCCAGTCAATAGGAATATACAAGAATGAATTTCATACAAAATCTACTTCCTAAAGATTTCTCGTTAATGAAGTTATTTGTTTCTTTTTCCCCCACCTCTGACTCCACTGGGTAGCTGCTCTTTAGATGCGGGAGGCAGGCCTTGTTCCTGGTCTGGAGCTCTGCGATCCTTAGCCAATCCTCAGGTCCTCCGTCAGGCTCGTTCTCTGCTCCCACAGAGAATGTACTAGTAGCTGAAAGTAATTCATTACCGAAGAACTGGTAAGATGCTACACCATCTTTGAAAAAGATATTAGATAATTTAATCAAGCAGTTCAACTGAGGAACTTTAGATTATCGTGCAGTTCTGAATTTCCTAACAAGATAATAACTAACTTACTGTGTGAATGGACGTTGCTCCGTCTGTAGCCTGGAAGACCGATGAGCTGATCGCTGGCAGCACCGCTCTTGCCGACTGGGGTGTCAAACACATCCATAGACATGGGTCGAGCAAAGTGATCACTGTCGAGGTTTGGTTGGGACCGAGCCGACTGTAAGCTGTAAAAGGTCTCATCAGCCTCACCACAGCCTGGCGTTTTCTAGGGATGTAAACCACAACGGAGACTTAAAACCAGAGTAAAAGTTCAGTAGGGAAATAATATCTGGGAGCAAAGATGTTCCCTCTACCTTGGACAAGGTGATATTTATAACCTGTGTGGTTCTGCGTCGCTTGACAGATGAGGTTGGATTTTTCCGGGTAGAGTTCAGCTCCATATCAGACTCATCACTGGTCCTAGCAATGACAAAAAAATAAAAAAATCTATTTATTTAGGCGTTAAAGACTGAAACCAATAGCATAAAACCTGGTGATTGCTTAAAGGTTCTTCAAATGAAAATGAGGAATTTTCAAAACCTGTCTTGTGCTTATGCACAGAGAAACAAGAGTTTTTCCCCAAAAAGCTTTACTGTTGTAAAGTTCTGAATAATCCTCGCAGTGCTACTGCCTCTGCTAACACCTATGCTAACGTTGATTTTGTTTAAAATGAGGTGATTACGTCCAAGTTGATATGAAATCATGTAATTTTGCATATTTTCCTTGATAAAATTCATTAACTCAGATGCTTTGCTTATAAATCGTTAATGCGTTATAATATAAACAATGTATACAAGGATATTTAGCGTTCTCATCAAATAATTATATTTTTACGTTTGACTAAAGAAACTTTAAAAACTACCTTTTACTTTGCCTGGTGTTAATGGGTGTGAAGTACAGCGTTTCCAGTGACTCTGCCTTAAGACCCTGACGTTTGGCTGCCAAACGTTCGGAGCTTCGAACTAGCGGCGTGCTTGATTCATCAGGCGCTGACAATTTCCTGTAAAGATAAAGAAAAAACAAAACAAGTAAAAGTCATGGAATTCAATCCTTAGATTTTTTTTATGGATTAAGGAATAATGTAGTGATTGGTGTTATGACTGGTTGTACATTTCTATCATATTTTGGCTCTTTCTCTTACTAAAATTAAACTATGAACCCTCCAGGTCACAGAGCTTATTAAAAAAAGTACAGCTTCTCTTCACAGGTTGATGTTTTTTTTTGTTTATTTGTTTGTATTACAAAATCCCAAATTCCAATTTACACATCTAGAGTTTTTCTTTAAAATAGTTTGGCAATTTGTGTATAAAACATTGCCATCATTTTTGAATAGTAGTTTGATAAAACTATAGAATCCTTTTATAGCACCTAAACTTTCTTAGATTTCCTTTATTTTAAAATCTATCTATAGACTTGACAAATAGCCTACTATGCAAAATGTGATTTTCTAAAGTCAAGTTGGTGAGTTTTGATCAATTTTGTCTTTAAAACAAATAGCAGTTTAAGTGCTTGTTTAGCATTTTAGAGCTAGTTTAAGAAGCACTTGTACAGTCCCAACTAAATCTAAGGCAGTCTATAGAAACAAGATGTTAGCAAATGGATGTTTTAGATCAGTGTTTTTCAACCTTTTTTGAGCCAAGGTACATTGTTTTCATTGAAAGAATTACGAGGCACACCACTAACCAAAAATTTAAACAAATGATACTCTATAGTGTCATATATATTTAATTTATAGTAATTCTTATTAAAGTGTCTTTAATACGAATCAAATAAACATGTATTTTTAATCATATTTTATATCTCTTATTTCAAATTGCACTTAACATTTCCACTTAAAAAATACTCAATTATCCAATTTCACCAAGATGATTTCCAAGGCACACTAGAAATGTTTGCTTTGAACAATAATATAGTTGGAGACCATTTTAAATTGATATAATGATAATGTCCATAAATCAATAAACTTTATTTTCAAATGAACACTTAAATCTGAAACTGGTAAACAAAATAAACAATAACATAAATAAATGGACTCTCAGTGTCTGTTAACAAAAAATGCACTTGAATAAAAACTAAACATTAAAACAAAATGGAAATAAAAACTATATTCAACCAAAAAAGTGATGTATTCCAATTGCCGTTTGTGATATGCATGTTTTCCCGTGGATTTAGTACTCTGTCAAACATTTGCAACATTTATCGAAATGACGGCTTTAATAATATTAAAGGGCAGCATTTCTGTAGCAATTAAGCGAACTACACTGTCTGTGAGCGTGCACCAATTTGCGGCGTCCTTTTTGTATGTTTCCTGTGGATTAATTGCTTCACTGACAGTGGACTGTCAGGAACTTGAAGACGGAGACGGGCTACGTTTTTTGCCCAGCTGAGAAAAGTGAATTGGATGGTTGCTGTTTAGGTGCCGTTTGGTTGTATTGCCGCTCTTCGTTGCTACAGGAAACAGGGAAACAGTATCTGACGGGGAAACGCGATTCGACGGAACACCGGCTTGCAAAGCTCCAGCGGTTCGCCTCAAAAATGCTCCGAAATGCTCCAACATTGGTGCAGTTACGTTCAACTTTGTAACCAGTTCTATTTTGAGGTTTGTCCTGATATCAGCTAGTGTTTCTTAAGCATGCTAATTGAGCCAAAACGGTGGAGAAGTACAAGATAGCGCACCGCCCTTATTTATTAGTTAACTCCTCCCCACGCTGAGAAAATGAGAAAGGGAGGGGCGAGTGGAGAGCACCGGAGTTGAGCCTTATTGTCATCCAGTGTCGAAATAGGAAAATGCCGGTAAACAGTAAAGACGATAAGTGAAAATGATCGAACTCATTTTAATTATCGTACAATTAATTGATTTATCGTTTATTGCAACAGGCCTAATTCAAAGCTTAACATACTTTTCTTAAATAATTTCTAAAGTTAGAAAATCATATTCCAAAGTTTCAAAGACTCCATAGGAACCATGTCTGTTACAGTCTGACTTTGATTAAGGTTCATATATCAGACGTTACCTTGTAGCATTAAGAGAGTCCTCAAGTGAGCTTTGGTCCAGACTGTCAGAGCTCATGGACCTTTTCACCTGTGCTGTAGTGCTGACAGTCGACTGTGTCGTCCTGGGAACCTCTAGGTAAGCAGACTCTGTTACACTACCTCCATTCCCATGGATCTTGTTCTGTCCTCTAAGGACTTGATCAGCATAGGTCAGCTAAAGAAAGCATATAATGATAAATGTTAGTGGAAAAGTCAAAACAGACACTACAACATTATACACTAAGGTAAATTACTAACCTGTGCCTCCAAACTGGCCACATGACCCTTTAGTTTTTTTTCATTGGTCTGGACTTTTTCCAAATCAAGTTGGAGAATCTTAATCTCTGTGAGAACGGCTTTAAATTCATTGTCTTTAACCTCTAAAGCCTGTTTGAGCTCCATGGTTTCCCCTTCACTCTTTTGGAGAAGCTGTTTCTTACTGTTGTAATGGCTCACAGCTTTCTCCATCTGTGGGATTAAGATGAATAAAATGGTAACTATGGTATAACACATCTGACACCAAACCAAGCAACAAAAAAGATGAAATACAGACATTAATTGTTATACTTAAGCAAAGTTTCACTGCACCAACCTGAGTCTTATAGTGTTCAACAGCCTCTGTTTTTGCTGCAAGTTGTTGCTCCAGTTCTCCCTTGATGAGCTCAAGTTGTTCATGTTTTTCTCTGTGTTTACAAAGTTGCTCTTTCTCCATTTTCAGAATTTCAAGCTCTTTTTGCAACACAGCCTCCAGTTTACGAGAGGCAGCATTCTCCCTCTCTATGGCCTGATTTGAATGAGCAAGTCTGTCTTTCTCAATGGTTACAATTTGAACTTGTTTCTCCAGAGCTCTTTGGTCCACCTCTGCTTGGAATATCTTGGACATGAGTGCTTCTTTTTCTTGAAAAAGAACGTCCTTTTCCTTTGACGTGGTCAACTGTAGATCCTGCAAAGCATCGTTAGCTCTAAGGCTAGTGGCTAGAACCTCTTTTTGCTGGTTAAACTCTGCTTTTACCAACAGAAGCTGCTGCTGGAAATTGTTCACCAACTCCATAGACTCCTGCTGAGTTTCAAGTAACTTCTGCTCTTTAGCACAAAGTCTTTGAGAAACAATTTCAAATTCTCCTTTGAGCTCCCGAATCTCATTTTGAAGAACTTCACTCTGTCTGGTGTTTTCCTCTTTTATATCAGAAATTATTTTCTCACTGGCTTCAGTTTCTCCTTTTGCTTCTTTCAATAAATTACGCTGCAGCAAAACTTCGTCTCTCAGCATGTTCAGATTTTGATCTTTGTCAGCTACGAGCAACCTTGCTTCTGACAACTCTGTCTGAAGATCCCAAAGCTTCCTTTCAGCCTCAAGGAGGTTGCCTTCTTTTTCAGCCCGGGATTGTCTTAATCTTTCAATCTCCTCTTCGTGTGAGTGAAGTTGTTCAAGCTGTTTATTTAATTGTTCGACTTCCACCCGTAAACTCTTGAGTTCCTGACTCTGTTCCAAATTTTCTTTTTGTTGCTTAGCCAAAAGCTCTTCCCGGAAGTGGATTTCCTCCTCACCCTTTTTCAGCGAGGAGCTGAGAGTTTCCACCTGCTTACCTAAACTTTGTATTTCTTTCTCTAACAAGTTCAACTGCTCTGCATTTTCAGTTTTAAGCAGCTCCATCTGTTTTTCCTTTGATTGGATCTCACTTTTCCTTCTTTTTCTTTCCTCCTCATAAGCACACAGTTGTTCCTCCAGAAGCTCTTTCTGACAAGCACTGTCCTGCTCCTGATTGTTTAAGATCTCAATCTGATTCTGCAACTTTTCCTCAGTGGTTTTCATTGTTTTTGCCGCATCATCAAGCTCAGTTTGCAGACTATCAATTTTATGTTGTAGCATGTTGGATTGTGTGGAGCCTTCTACTTTAAGGTTGAAAAGCTCTTTGTCTTTAGACTGGATCTCCAGCCTTAGTTTAGTAGTTTCTTCTTCAGAGGTTTTCTTCATGGCTTGAAGTGAATCCCTCTGCTGACAAATTTCCATTTCTTTCTGAGCCAGTACATTTTCTTTAGCCAACACTTCATCCGTTGCAGACTTGAGTGCTTCATTCAAACACTGGACTTGCCTCTCTAGATTTTGCATTCCATCGCTTAAGACTTCGGACTCCCTGCAATGATCAGTTTTCAATTTTTGGAGTTCATCCTCTTTGGATTTAATATCTTGCTTTAGTTTATTCACTTCATCCTCAAGAATTGTCCTGTTTTTTCTAAGTTCTTCAATCTGGAAAGCCCTCTCTTTTTCTTGTTTAGCCAAGAGATCTTCCTTAGCTTTACCTTGGTTTTCAGCAATTTCCAGGGAGTGAGAAAGGCTTCTCATCTGTTCACTCAGAGATTCAATCTCCTGCTGCAGTAACTCAGATTTACTTGATGTCTCAGTCTTTAGCTGAACCATCTGCTCCTCTTTGGCATCAACCTTTGCTTTTAGCTCATTTACTTCATCTTGGGATGCATTCATCTGCTTTTGAAAAGCGTCCATTTTCTGACTGTTCTGTTGTTGCTGCTCCTTATACTGATTCTCCTTGGACTGCAAGTTCTCCTCAGCTGCCCTCAGTAAGGAATTAAGACATTCAACCTGAGACTTTAAGTCATCTTTTTCTTTACAGAATACCTCTGTTTGATCTGAACTTTGATGTTTAAGGGAACTTATCTCCTTCTGTTTATCCTTAATCTCCTCCCTCAGCCTTGTAGTTTCTTCTTCAGAGGTTGTTCTCATGGTCTCAAGTGAATCCTTCTGCTGAGAAATTTCTAACTCCCTCTGAGCTAGCAGGTTTTCTTTAGACAAAACTTGGTCTGTTGCAGACTTGAGCGAATCGCTTAAGCATTGAACTTGATTCTTCAGAGTTTGCAACTCGTTATTTAAGGTCTCTAACTCCTTACAGTGATCCAGCTTCAATGTTTGGACTTCATCATTTTTAGATTTAATATCTTGCTTCAGATGATTCACTTCAACCTGAAGAGCTGTCCTGGCTTTTCTTAGTTCTTCCATCTTTAAAGCACTTTCCTGTTCTTGTTTGGCAAAGAGATCTTCCCTGGCTTTAATTTGGTTTTCAGCAATTTCCAGGTAATGAGAAATGCTTTTTATCTGTTCATTCAGAGATTCAATCTCCTCCAGCATTATCCCAGATTTATTTGATGTCTCAGTCTTTAGCTGAACCATCTGCTCCTCTTTGGAATCAACCTCTGCTTTTAACTTGTTTACTTCATCTTGAGATACATTTATCCGCAATTGAAGAGTTTTTATTTGCCCAGTACTCTGTTGTTGCAGCTCTGCAAACTGATTCTCCTTGGACTGTAAGCTCTTTTCGGATGTCTTTAATGAGGAACTAAGACTTTGAACCTGAGATTTTAACTCATTTATCTGTTTATGTAAAAACTCTGTTTGCTCTGAGCATTGATGTTTTAGAAAACTTATCTCTTCTTCCTTACCCACAATCTTTTCATGCAGCATTGATGCTTCTTCCTCAGAAGTTGTCCTTATGGTCTGAAGTGAATCCTTATGCTGAGAAATTTCCATTTCTCTTTGTGCCAGCAGGTTTTCTCTGTCTAACATTTGATCTGTTAAAGACTTGAGGGATTCGCTTAAACATTTAACTTGATTCTTCAGATCTTTCACCTCACTGTTTAAAAGATCAGATTCTTTGCAGTGACCAGTTTTCAATGTTTGGACTTCATCTTCTTTGGATTTAATGTTTTGCATCAGTTGATTAACACCGTCTTCAAGAATGTTCCTTTGCCTTCTTAATTCTTCAATCTGTAAAGCACTCTCCTGTTCTTGCTTAGCCAAGCGATCTTCCTTAACTTTAACTTGGTTTTCAGCAATTTCCAGGGAATGGGAAATCATTCTCATGTGTTCATTAAGAGATTCAATTTCCTGCTGCATTAACCCAGATTTTCTCGCTGTCTCAGTCTTTAGCTGAACCATTTGCTCCTCTTTGCCATCAATCTCTTCTTTTAGCGTTTTTATTTCATGTTGAGATTCATTCATCTGCATCAGATTATTCTCTATTTGCTCAGTATGCTGTTGTTGCTGTTCTGCAAACTGATTTTCCTTGGACAGCAAGTTTTCTTCAGCTGTCTTCAATGAGGACCTAAGGCATTCAATTTGAATCTTCAGGTCTTTAACCACTTGAGCCTGCTCTGAACTTTCATTTTCCATCAACTGCATTTTATATTCCTTTGCCTTGATTGACTCTTTCAAGTTATTTACATCCTCTTCAGAAGCAGAGAGTTGTTGCTGCAGAAGCTTTGATTGCAAACAATTGTCTTTTTGCATGTTTGTAAACAGATCATGTTGGGTCTGAACTTTTTCCTCAGCTTTCCTCAAAGCATCTTTAAGACTTTCTATTTGAACTTTTAGGCTGTCAATCTCTTGCTGAAGAGATTTAGAATGTTGAGTGCTGGCATTTCTGAGCAACACCAGCTGCTCATTTTTCTCCAAAATCTCTTCTTTTAGCCTCTCTACTTCCTCCTGACAGCTTGAAATATGTTGCTGAAGTACATTACTTTCTTCAGCATTATCTTGTTGTGTTTGAGTCAACAGATCCTGCTTAAGCTGGATTTCTTGCTGAGCCTGTTTTAATGATGAGTTGAGATCCTCCATGCAAACTGTGAAGGTCTTGATTTTATTTTGAAGAATTTCTTTTTCATGTGATTTCTCCATTAATAATTTATCAAGG
Organism: Orestias chungarensis; assembly: GCA_032876305.1. NCBI lineage: Eukaryota > Metazoa > Chordata > Actinopteri > Cyprinodontiformes > Cyprinodontidae > Orestias > Orestias chungarensis. The sequence goes on from JAVLVB010000475.1 coordinate 174,539, forward strand.
GCATTTTGTTTTGACTGAATTTCATCTTTGCTTTTTTTACTTGCCTCAGCAAATAAGGTGACTTCTTCTTTGAGGTTGGAAATTTGTTGCTCTTTATCAGCTAACATAGTGGTAATGGCGCCTAGTTTCATTTCGAGGTCCATCACATTTAAATTTGTCTGATGTAAAAGTTCTTCATGTTCCCTCTTTATGTCTTTAAGCATTGTCATTTCCTGTTCACAAGCTGTGATGTCTTGTTGCAATTTGGCCACCTGCTCGGTTTTCTGTTGCTCACCATGCTCAAGCTGCAGTTTGAGATTACCTATTTCTTTTCCAAGGCCTATCCTCTGTTCATCCAAATCTCTTCGCAGTTTGTCCAGTATTTCATCCTTGGCTTTAATTATTCCTTCACTTTGTGCCTTCTGCTCTTTAAGCATCTCTTTATGCTGAGTAATTTCTTTCTCACATTCAGCTAACTTGTGAGATAGGGTTTGAATCTGTTCTTCTGCCTTTTTTAAGGAGCAAAAAGTGTTCTCAAGCTCATTTTTCAGATTGGTAATCTCAGACTCCAACATTTCTTTCTGGGGATTTAAGACAGACAAGTAATTAACATTGTCCTCATGAAATGAAAATGTAAAAAATAAATAGAAAACAGTATTAATAAATCAATACAGAGTAGCTATAATGTCTTACTAGCTCTAACGTTTAACAGGTTTGACTTAGGATCCCTACAAACATTCCATATAAAAAAAACTCAGAAATACAGCCATTTAACTATTAATTCATGGCAGATGTTTGTAGATGAAAATATTCAAATGTATTAAGAAACCTGGAGGAAGGGAGGAAGGAAAAAAGAAATGGAGGAAGAACAGAGAGTAAGCAGAGAACAATACTTAGATAATGACAGAGAATATAGGCTGGAACAAAATGTTTCAATATATTCTTATTTTATTTTTCCAATCCTATCCACCCCCCTTTACTGTAAATGAAATTTAAATTATTTCCACAAGAATCCTGCTTACCTCCATTACGGGACCCATATTTTCACCAACTTCTTCTTTGGTGGCTTTGAATAGTTCTTCCTCTAAACATGACATTTTTCCTTGGAGGATCTGAATTTGTTCTGACAGAAGTTCCTAAAACAAAAAACAGAAGAAAAAATATATATAAATAGTACAAGTAACAGAACCAGTGCTTGATGAACAGTTTTAGTGTAACATTACAGCATACCTTTTGTGTTGTTGCGTGTCTCAGCTCTGTTTGTAAATGGTTTGTTTTGTTTCTCCAGGCCTCCTCAGCAGATGCATGAGCTTGTGTAAGTAGGCCATTTTCTTCTTCAAAGATGGCCAGCTTGGAACATACTGCTCTCATCTAACAGTACCATTCAAATATAAGAATTAGGGCACAATAAATATTATACTATTAAGGGCTAATTTACAGACTTAAAATTTACAGTTTGCTGAATTTATCGTTGAACATATTTAGAATAAGAGCATTGACATTATATATGCAGATACATATGGAAATTGTTGCTCAATACAAATTTAATAGAAAATTATTTATCTATTGATTACCTGGAAGGAGAGGTCACCATTTTCTCCTGTAAGTTTGTCCACTTTCCGCTCCATGTGCATGGATGTATTTTTCAAATCTTTATTTTGCTTTAGGAGCTCATTAAGACGCATTTGCAACCTAAGAAAATAAATCACAATCTTCTTTCTTTTTCTTTTTTATCTTCAACAAAACCTATTTTTACACTTTATTTCAGTAGGACTTGTAGAGGTTCATTATAACAGCTGTCATTTAGTGAAATTAGAAATGTTAAGTTTGTTTAGCTCATTTTTTAGTACTTACGAGTTGTTTTTGGCTTCAAAGTCACTGATTTGTTCAGTGATAGTCTGCTCCTGATCGCCCTTTTCTTTTTTCAGCTTGTCTAGGCAGTACTGCAACTGGCTGATATGAGATTCTGGTATGTAAAAAATTATATATAGAAAAAATTAAAATCAAAAAGAGGAAAGCTAGATTGGAAACTTCTTAAAGATTGTTGATGTTGCAAACATTGCACAAAGAGTTAACTGTATTACCTTTCTGGGAAATGAGTGCAAGTGTGTTGGCCAGCTCTTTCTCCAAACTATCTCTATATTCTCTTTCTTTGATCATCTGTCTTCGCATTTTTCTCATCTGAAATTTAGGGGTGTTCATAACCTCAGCCAAAGGAGATTTGCTGCAAAAACAGAAGTTAGACAAGTTAAAGAATTCATACATCCTATAAACTACCTTCATTTATCTAAATGTAAACAAGATTTCATTGTGTTAGATCATAAAAGACTAATAAAAATTCACATCAATACCTGGTAGAGGAGGAAGCCACATTTTCTAGAGCAACAAAAGTGACCTTCTGTGTGCGGAGAAACACTGGGGAATCGTCATCTGAGAGTGAGGAGATGGTGGAAATGTTCGAGACTGAAGTGGAGGTGGTTGCTGAGTGGTCAAAGATTTCTCGGGACACAGGCAAATCTGAGACGGTACAATTCGCATTTCAATCCAAAAAACAAAGTCTTTGTTGTTGTTTTTTTGTTTTTTTAATCTACAATGTGTCTAATATTTATTGGTAAAAAGTTTTTACTTACATTTTCTTGCAAGGTATGCATCAATTCGTTTGTTCAGAGAAACACAACCCTCACTCTCCATCACAAAAGAGAGGGTCAGGTTGGCAAGCTCACGCTAAAAGAGGGAAATTTACAAGGAAGGGCATTCAATTTTAACAAACTCAATTATACATTACTTAAGATGCACCCCGGCAAACATCCAAAATACAATATTTTCCAACAGATATAGTAACACACTTCTGCTTACCTCTACTTCACAATCCAAAGCGTTGAGAGTGCACCGCTCATTCATCATGTCATGATAGACAAGCAAAACAAGTACCTACGGTATATACAAAGCCAAATATATTCAGAATACGTTTTTCCATTTGTGATGTGATTACATTCTATCCTGTTAGTTTTTAACCTTTGAAATTTCCACTGTTAGGTTGTTTCCTTCTTGTATGCTGTTCCAACATATAGGGGTGCCTTTTGTTGGGTTAAATCTGCACTCCCCTAATAAAAAGGAAGAAACAAAAATGGAGACACAAAATAACTTTTCAAGGGCTCAAAATCTGCATCAAGAATATGGAAATAATAATCAGTGGTACACCATGGTATATATTAATTTTCAAACAAATGAGCTACAATTACCCCATCTACATAAAAATTTTTGAAGTAAAAGTAATCTTCCCACCCCTGTAAAAAGGTGTGCATCTTAAACATGACAGTTATGTTGCATAACTAGGTAAAAGCAACATAATCTTGCTTGAAAAATTATGAAAAGTTTGCAACTTTATGCCTCCCAGTGTTTTCGTTTTTTGTTTAAACTAGACATGTTGACTATAGAGCAAAAGCACTCTGGTTTACATATTACCAAGAGATGAAAGATAAAGTCTAGTAGTGTTTCTTCAACTTAAGATGTTGTTCTGCTCACCACAGATGATTCAAATAATTATTTTAACTTTTTAGGACGTTATGAACTTCTTTGGGTAAATTTTTCTAATTTTTTTATTAAGTTAATAAATAATAAATATTTAAAATATGTAAGACAGTGGGAATGGCCCAAGTTTTCAAACGGTACTGTCCTGTAACATTTAGATGCTTCTAAGATTAAATGCACCTGAAAAGTATTAATGGGCAATTAGCTGGACTCTAAACAACATACTTGTAAGCCAAGTAAGTGTTGCAATCAGTGGAAAATGGTGATTTGAACCTGAGAAACACAGGGTCCATTTTAAAGCGAAAAGGAAAACTTACCTTCAAGGAACTCTGCAATGAAACGGACCCGATCCTCAGAAGTGTTGGTGAAACTTGGGATTGGCTTCTTTTTCCTGTTTTGACACAAATTAAGAGACAAAAAAAAATATTTAAAAGGCTATAACACAAACACTTTCCTTTTCAAAGAGAGGTCATACCTCATAAGATCTCCTTAATTATAACTACATTGCTTTTGACTTTAGCTATCCATATATGTAGTAAAAACACTCATCAACCCAGCACAAATCAATATACAGTATTATGTATACATAAGCTGCTTTAATCTTATTGTAATTATTGTATCAAGGTATACAGTTGTTCCAAAGGAGTAGAATTCAAGTATACTATACCACTACAATATGACTGCAATTATATTATGTTTAAAAAATGCATATATAGCTAAAATTTAAAACTTACACTGGGAATCATAATAAAACAACGTAGGCAACTTTTACATTTCATGTGAAAATATATTTAAGAACAGCGAAATACCATGCCATTTTCCACTTTTACTTGGCTGATTAGGAACCTCAAACTATATTAAATCAAATTAAAAAACGATTAATAAATAAGCAATTTATTATGGTTGCAGTAATAAAAAATTATATATATATTTTGTTTAGTTTTTTTTTGCAAAACTAGTGATTATATTGCAAAAACACCATAAATTGGACATTACAGTGGGTCTGATTAAAGAGTGCTCCACGTCAAAGTTTTAGACACTAGAGAGTCTTCATGGCAACCCTTCTTAAAAAATACCAAACATTTTCAGTCAAATTTCCCGATGTAACAATTTAGATTCGGAGTTGCTTTTTTGGATTTGCCTTATTTGGATAATTAAAAAACAAAAAAACTGAAGGCCAGAACATTAAAGCCTTGAGGCAGAAAATCAGGATGCACATAACTTCAAATAAACAGAAAATCACTTTACTTGGAAAATTTGTTTTAGAAAACTGAAAAGGAAAAAACACATTTAACCCTTTTCTAGACTGGGTGGGAAACTTGGTTGGAAATGTAGTTTGAAGGACTAAAAATAAGGTGTTTTGAAGCGTTGCAATCGTGCATATTTACACAAACAAACCCAGCATTTCAACCCTCCAACTTACAGCACATTAATGAGCTTCACCAGGACCTCAACATCCTGTAAATCATCAATCCGTATCTCGTTGTCCAACAGCTTGAGGCTGTTGACCTGTGAAACAATATTTTGAAATAAAATGTATCAAAATCATTTGTTGCAAGTCTAAAATAATATACGTGTTTTTAATCTTATTTTAAATTTACCCAGCTGAGAAGAGCCTTGACACCCAAGTTGGTCATCTTGGCCGATCCCTTTTACTCAAAGGGATTTTAAACTGGGAAAGACAAATGTAAGGTTCTGGATTTTGCCACACACACACAAAAAAGCGAATATAGAGGATGACACGGTGTAAGCCAAAAGGGAACTTATACATTAATGAAGCTACGACATAGCGACTTTAACATGCTAACATTAAGGTGTCATCAAATGTTTTAAGCTAAAATGCAAGAACGACATTTTAGCGTTTACCAATTAACGTCCGGGAAAGCCCCAAACAAACTAAACGTCTCCTTTCGAGCCAGGACTCACCTAAAAGGCCAACAGCTCTCCGTAAAACACAGCGTCTTCTTGTGTTGTATAAATGTTCGGCACGAGACTGCTCGGGTAAGGTCAACAGCTACAAAATAAAGCCTGAGACCGGAGAAAAATTCAAACTGCCTGCGAAGGTTAAACCAACCAATCAGGGGCCTCGTTTTGACGCCAACGAAAATAGATGAAATCTATTGGTTAAAATCCCGGAACTTGCATGCGCTTTAAGACTGAGACGTTGTTAGGCCTCATTAGGGCGTAACGATGATATCGCCATATTGTGAGTGGCGAAAACCGGAATTTGTTTGCAAACTGAGACTTTTTTTATAATAAAAAAAAAGAAATAACACTATATGTACCAACTTAAATCAGTTTCAGTCGCAAATAAGCATTTTTTGTACTCATTTTAGCCTTTTATCTAAGACAAAGGGTCCGGGTGGATTAGATACTCGTTTATTTGTCTCAAAATTGGGAAATGTGGTTTGTCATGAACAATATAAAAAAAGAACAGCAGAAATAAACAACCAAACGTAAAACAGTACAGTGTAGAAAAACACCATACAAGCTAAATACAATTATACATACAAAAATATAAATATATCCAAAGAAAAGATGTGTGTAGATACACCTATACACAAACACAGATATGCATATGAACATAAATATACATAATTACATATACACAAATACACACAGGTGTGCATGTAAACAGAAACACACAGAAGAATGTTGCCTATCAACAACTACCAGATTCATTGTATTTTTTATAGTGTCTGTGTGTAAGTGGTCAAGGTGAGGCATCACCCTGGACAGGTCTGCAGTCCATCGCAGGGGAACACAAAGACAAGCAGGATAAACAACCACACTCGCACTAAATAATTTATAGAATTCAGTTAGCCTAACAGTCAAGTTTTTGGACTGTGGGAGGAAGCCAGAGTACCCAGAGAGAACCAAACATGCACAGGGACGGGATCTGAACCCAGAACTTTGCAGCAGGAAGGCTCTGACATCAGTGCTAATTATTGTATTTGCTATTATTATTATTGTTATTATTATTATTATTATTATTATTATTATTATTATTATTATTATTGTTATTATTGGGTGCCACACACAATATGGTGGCAAAAGCCAACTTTTTAAAGGGGGATCCTATCCTTGTATTTCACAGGGTTTGATTGTGCTATAGTCAACAATGGAGGGGAAGTTAACTTAATTATAATATTAATTTTAAAAAAATGAGTGTCATATTTTACAGGAACGATGTGAAAAGGTGTCGTCAAGATATTCTTACTACAAATCCCACAATGCACGTGTTGGTTTCTTTGGAAACAGAGTGTTGTGTGTAATGGCAGCTTTGACAAAGGAGTAAATCCAGCAAAACAACGAATTCACCATCTATTATACGGTAACTTCACAATATTGGTTAGATTAGGATTTATTAGACTGGTTACTTAAACATTGACAAACCTTCATATTTAAATACAATTTTAAAAACACTATATGGGATTAATCCCATAACACTCCATCAATATTGCGTTTCTAACGCTGCAGGTTGCTGAGAGCCATGGATAGGAGTCTCTATGGTGCTCCAGTGGATTTGTCTTTTCGAAGCCTCAGCAGGCTGGCAGGTTGTGTTCTTTGTCATGGTTTCCTTTAATGTTTGTATTCTCAACTATGATAATCAATTTGGGTTTCATTTCCATTTGTTGACATTAAAAATGGAAAATTGATGTCTTGATATGATATTGGGTTTCTATGCCATTTGCCATTGTATTCCTTTGAGAGAAAAAATAGACTGTATATGTTTAATAAAACATAGTTAAAATGTTTATTCAGAAAAAAGTTCAGATCCCTTTTTTTTATTATGGAACCAATTTTATTGAGGACCAAAGTTGTGATGAGTTACATGTCTTAATGCTATTTGCATTACAGTCAGTTCTTTAGATTCCCTGCATTTGTTGTACTTGCTGTTTCAGACGCTTGGACAGAGACTCCCTGCGTAGGTCTTCGCCCATTAACAAAAAACTCACAAAGGAAGTACCTCAGCTGCTCACTGCGTCTCAGCAACAACAGCATCACTGACCTGTGCGACCTCCATCTGACGGTGAGCCACTTCCTGGCTGAACCCTTACATCTTGCCTGGCTGGATCTCTCCTTTAACAAACTCTCCCATATAGATAAGGCAAGTTTCAATTTCCTTTTTTCTAGTGCAGCTAAAAAAATGTATAACCCTAGGAGGAACTTCAACTAGTTTTTGGTATCCAATAAAACACCTGAAAAGTGTTTTTTTTTTTACACATATGTATCGATAAAATTATGTAAAATTTGTTTCAAACAATTGCCTTTAGAGTTTAGCCGATAATCTCTGTCGATCCAGTTTTTCTGTCAATGCTTCAGCGAACAGACAGAACATTCTGCATGTTGTTAAACCTGAACAATCACGAACAAACATAATCTTAAAGAAACACAACAGAAAGTCAGCTATAAAGTTGTGGAGAACGTTAAAGCGAAGTTAGAATTCAAAACAATAACACGAGCTTTAAGCATAATGCAGAGATCTGTTCTGGTAGCAATTCCTTCAAAATCTGGCCTTAATTAAAGAGAGAAGCCAACGTTGAGAGACCACTATAAGAAGTCTTATTTACATTTCACAGCACACATGTAAAAAGAGTCCCTCCGGTAAAACAAGCTAAACTAATGTAGTACATGCTATGATTGGAAAATGAATACAGCTCACCATTTTGACCGTGAAACATAATAGTGGCAGCATCATGCATCTTAAGGATGAGCTGGGAAGCTGATGGAAGCTGATAGGAAGATTGATGCTAAACACAGGGCAAGACCAGAAAACAAACCAGTAATAGGTTCCAGAAAGAGATTTAGTATGCAGTTACAGTCAATATCCAGAGCCATACCAGAGCAATTATTAGATGTGTTCCTAGTCACACCTAAATCAAAGGGCGGAAATAACTCCTAAGCATTAACGTTCTTCAGAGTTCTGCATTTTTAGAGTCAGGGGTTAAAGCAGAGAAACATCTAAAAACTGCAGACACCAGACCTAGAAACCTGGATTTGAAGACCCCTTGCAGACCAATGCACATCCATGTAGTAGAATGGCTTAGTAAGACCTGTAAACAAATAACATTTTGTCCTTCAAATCTAAGTTTAAGATGATTTTTAAAAAAAAATTGCTTTCTTACACATACAGCCGCGATTGCAGTAAAGAAAATACTCTATTTCTTATGAAACTTATGCACTAGTTTGTGTTGGGCTATCCCTTTAAACCAAAATGGTAGAATGTAAGTTTTTTTTAAAGATACTGTTTTTAGCTCAGAGCTTTGTCATAAGAGTCACATAAAGAACTTGTGCAATATTGTGTTGCAGGTCTTGTGCGAGTTGCTTGGACTCCGTGTGTTATATCTACACGGAAACAACATTTCTAACCTGTCAGAGGTGGAAAGGTTGGGTGTGCTCCCCCATCTTCACTCCGTCACGCTACATGGAAACCCTATAGAGTCAAACAAGACTTACAGGTAGTGACATTTCACCTGACACACATGCACACACAAACACACACATCCTGCTGAGATGAGACACTATTATAGGGAGATAATTTTTCTGATGCATTATTTATAGCTCCTAAGTAATGCAGTCACCTGGTGTTGACATTTGTTGATGTGCCAGTACATACTGTTACAGTTCACTGGAAAAGAGGGGGTTAGTGTTTAGATCCAAGGGATGTGTGTGTGTTTGACACTGTGACAGGTGCTCAAATACGGATCAAATTAATTTTCTGGTCTGCACATCAACAGCATTTAAACACACGTGCACAGACAACACATAGTGACCGGTTGCTAAACTATCCTGTCTTCTTTTATGTCTTCTGGTTAAAACCTCTTCGCAACAAGGGCTTCTTCTAAACCAGTTCTGTCTTTTTAAATAAGACTTTTAAGCACAAATTCCAACACTTTAATGCATTTTACCCTTAACAGACATCTCACAGCTAGAATACGTTTGATTTTGATGCATTTATGTAAAACATAACTGCAATTGTCAGTTTGTATCTTTGTGTGTGCAGGAATCGTGTGATTTCTGCGCTGCCACGGTTAAAGAAGATGGACTTTAGTGCTGTAACCCAACAGGAGCAAGTCCTGGCAAAGCTCTGGCATCAAAGTAACTCTCGCTGCGGAAAAAGCAGGAAAACTCTCCGCTAAATGTTGAAATCATGTGCCAAACTAAAGGCTTCATATGTATTGGTAGGAGAAAAAAACTGGATGCACATTTGCTCACAGTATTAGGAATTGAATCCATATTGTCGTATTGTGCTGGGAGTATGTATTTAGTTGCTTTTACCTAGTTTTACTTTTTTTTTTTTCTTATAAAATCAAGACACGAAGGAAGAATGTTTGCCATAAGTAAATGTAAATGGTTTGAATTGGGAAATTCAATTTAGCCAATTATGAGCTTTAACCTCCAGCAATTAAGACACAAAGTGATCAAATATCTCTAAAGCCAACTTGGTAAATTAGAATAATATTGACAATAAGTCTATCACAATTCAAAAAGTAAAACCTAAATATGGCATTTATTAATACACACAGTGTATTTTAGGAGTTTACTTCAATTCATTTGATTATTGTGGCTTACACCTTGAGAAAAATCCCAAGATTCAAATTTCCCACATGCATGAATAGGATATCATGCAAGAACATTAGGGAAATATTATAAGCACTTTGTTTTTTATTAGCTGTAAATGAGAATCACTAAATTTTAAATCATCCTGTATCACAAATATGTGACACCAGAGCTTCACTTTCAGAATAATTGAAAAAAAATAACCTCTCATTGTTTTGCTTATTCTTCACAATGTACCTGAAGAAATGTTTCATCATTGAGAGATTACTGAATAAACTACTTTTTAGTATTAAAGACAAAGAGTGCTTGGTTAAAACTTTTTTAATGAACTGATTAAACCGAAAACATCTTTAACTTTTTAGAACTAGCCTAAGATTGTACAAACATACTCTTGCATGTATTACACATTAAAAGTAACAAACCGAGAGAAAAAAAATGCCAAGAATCTATTGCAGAAAAAGCTATAATCAGCTGTGTGTTATAAATAGTTAGACTTGCAGGCTCCCTTTAGCGACTGGAGTTCAGCTCACTTGCGCTCCTTTTAAAGAGCGTATGTACATTTAAGAACAAAAAAAATAATAATTACACATAGTCGGCCAAAAAGATCTGAGGTTACTTAATCTGCTTGGGTCCATAGATTAACGCTCTTCCACACAGCATCAATTGTTAGTTCCTGATAAATATGCAAACTTTGGGTGTAAAAAAGAAAGCTTTTAATGAAAAGCTAACAATTGCGGGTGTGAAAAATGTAATCATGTCATTAAAAAGACAAAAAAAAAAAAAAAAAACACATCTTCCCACAGGACCTTTGCACAATTCAAAAGCTGTGAATGTATTTCATCAGTGCTGAGAATTTTGTACAAAAGGTCATGATTATCGCAAGTCCTCACATCCTCTGAGCAGGCCGTCCGCTTCACCCTGGATTTTCCACCCGTTATATAAAACGTTTATCTCTCTCCCACCTCGATCTCACCACGAGGGCAGGATCCCGAAACGTATCGAACTGTAAACTTAAGCGTAAAGCGCAAATATTCCTGCAATAACATCCAGCCTACCGCCAATGCTCGTTTCTGAATCCTTGTCCACCAGAAATACAGACGTTTCTTTTTTTTTTTCCTTTTTTTTCCCCTCATGATGCACTCGGGTGAAAGGGCCGATTAAACAATCAAGTGAAAGAAAAAAAGTTTTTCTAGATTGAGAATGACACCAGATTACCGGCAAATTATTGATCAGGCCGGCTGTTCCATTTAGAGCTAAATGACAGATTAATTTAGAAAGAAATTTTGACTGATCAGAAAAAAAAAATTAACTGTGAAATACTTTAGCTGTAAAGTTATGCTGGACAAATATGAAGCCATGTCGAAAGTTTTGTCAATCGTATCCGTTGCATTTGTGAAAATATCGCAGCCAGGGCATGACAACATCCCACAGCCGTCTCAGTGGACAAATAGCTCGTCTCAAGAGATGACCCCGAAAACCCTGAAAAAAAGTTATGAAGATATATTTATTTTACATCGTTTGGACAAAGCCTGCATTTGACGTTGCGCACTTGAGAGGCCTCGCTGAAGTGGATCATCATAAAAGTCGCTTCGAAACTACCTCCATGGCTCATCTGTCAAGAACGCTTGATCATTTCACTAAAAGACAGTTTTGAGGGTAGGAGATCCTTTGCTTGCTGTTGTCACAGAAGTTCGTGGTGGAGCTAAAGGAGAGGTATGACCAAAATGCTTCAGTTAAAAAAAAAAGAAAGTTGTTTGGGGTCAGAGGACTATGAAGCAGGAGTGGCACACAGCAAGTGAGATGGGAGGAACCATATGCAGGCAAAAGTCAGGGAATAGCAAACTGGACAACCAGTTCCTCTTTAGCATCCACTTTGATTTGAGAGATTGCACTGTAAGCATAAGCTGCTATCTTGGATACCTGCAAAGAAACAGGAAATTACATGATTAAAGCTAGAGAAACATACACAGAAAGAATTTAAAAACTTTAATTTAATTTCGTATGGCAAACCCTCTGTAAGGTCTCTGGCTGTTTTAGTTTTAGCTAACTGGAATAAAAATTAAAATAAATAAATAAATAAAAAAGCCGAAAATTTACGTTTACCTGCTGAACATCCGAATACGACACCAGGTCACTTGCAAGCACTTGGTGGGGCTGGCTTGTTAGGGAGGGAAGAGTGAGAGCTTTCTTCTGAGGCAAGCTGGTGCTCAACATAGCCAACTTTGTACTAAAAGGGAAAGAAAGAAAAAATACAGAATAAAATAGACACATTTAGTCTGAACCACATCCCTTATCTTAAAAAAATATATTAAAAAAAGGAGGCCCCTTTTTAAGGAACCTAGAGCTTTAGCCACACCTGTGTCTTAGTCTAAACAACATCGTAGCTAGAGGAGATGATGGCAACGGATGACAAGCTAGAGTTAAAAACAAAACCCTCACCTGCTACATTTCCTTTAAACTTACTTTTTTTGTCCTCACATCTTTTTACGAGTTCACTTTTGGATATCAAAAGCTAAAATACGGATACCTGTATTGTTTTTTTTTCTTCTGCCACAGCATGATTGTAAAATAAATATCAGTACAGACTGCAAGATCATAACTGATTGGCTCCAAACTATAAGGAGAGGAGAGTGATTATCATCACACTTGTCATCATTGTGAGAAATTTCTAAAATAAGGAATTGATCCTTATTGCAACAATAATAAAGCACAAGTGAAGATGTTTGATTTATTGTAAAAAAAACGGTCTGGCTTGGCAAGTTTTTTTCTTGTTCTGTAAAACCATCAATGCATTTCAAAATGCAATCTCCTGTGAGCTGTTTAGTGATAAATATCAGAATTCATGTATGTTTCTCATAACCTTAAGACACATATTTAGGAAAACTAATTTGTTTTGTATTGTTGTTGATTTCTGAAGTATGCGGACAGACATAGTTACCTAGAAATCAAAAACTCATATATATATATATATATTTGTCATTTAAAAAATGTAAAAAAAAATCGCCCACACCTACAATCTTTAACAAATCTAGCCAATAAGCTTCAGAAAGGGCTGATATGTTACTGCGTCTTTCAAGATACCTGTACTGTCTAGCTTTGTCCATGATTTCATGCTGTTCCATAACGACGGAGTCGGCTGCCGAGACGTCAATGATGTTCCTAAAAGAAATTAGACAAATCCGCTTTAGCTGCAATGGGTTTTATTTCCAGGAAGAACAAGTTGTAATTTGAAATTTCTGGCATTGAAAAAAACAAAAAAGGAGGTTACTTACTGCGCAGTCTTTGTCAAGATGGACGTAAGGAGGGCTTGTCCATCTGTCTGTGCAGAAGGGACACTGGTCGTGATCCCGTGTGTCCCATTCGGAGGTTTGCTCACAGGGTTCGGATGTGGGATGAGTGGATCGGTCTCGTCAGACTTCTAGAGCAGAGTAACAGGGGGAGAGGGAATAGCAGCAATTATAAGCAGCTACTTCACTGGGTATAAAGTTAAGACTTAAAGTTTGATGAATCAGCTCTTCTGACCACAAACAATTCAAGACACTACGGTGAAGTTGGTTTGTCTGAATATTTCTGAACCTTGAACACTTGAAAAAAATCTAAGTTTATAGATTTCATGTCTTGGAACGAGCAGGAAAGCTGTGCCGGTCAATCAAAAATCATGTTCCATATGATCCATCCCTAGCTGCAGTTATACTTACAATGAAACACTGCGCTGTTTGTTTAGATACTAGATAGAAGCCTTGTTTAGATAGAAGCCTTATTGGTGGCCTTTACTTGGATGCCACATCCAAAATTGAGAGTTTGAAATAAAAATAAAAAGATAGGAGGTGAGAGATGGCCCTTGAAATCATTGAGGCATCAAGTACCTATAAAGCTTATTAATCAATCTCTCTATGCATGTCGTAACTACTTAATATTTAATTTACATCTTTGCTTTGTTCCACCTACTTCAACTCATTTTACTATTTTTTTTTTGTTTGATGAGCATAATCTTTGTGAATTGTATGGTGCCTTTAACCTTCCTGCATGTGGGCCTTTCCATAACAGCCTGGAGGAGATGTTGCAAATATCCTGGTACATCTAAAGAGGTAAAGCTAATTGAGAATAAGCAAATGCAAAGTAAACACATAGGTAAAAAAGGCTGTGAACAGCTGCTACTGGAAATGGGTAAGATGTTAAATAAAAAGGCAGAAAAAAGTCCTTTGGAAATGCCTATTGTGTAAAGAAAGGGCTATCTCAAAACTGTGTTACGTAAAACAGGAAAATGTACTTTTTGTTTGAAACAAGGTGCATATACTCTTGTGTTGCATATGAAGTTGGAGCCTTTTGGTCACACAATCAATGATTTGTTAAACACAAATACTGTCCACAGAAACAAAAATATTTAAGCTCTATGCTGTTCTGTATCGTTGGTCTGACTCAGTAACACCAAACTGGCTATGGATTTGCAGTATTTTGAGTATAAAAATATAAATATTTAAATAAAACAAAGAAATGTAAACATATGATGGGATGGACTTCCACACACCGTCCGGGACCCTTATGAGATTGTAGAGCTGATCCAGAGTTTCACAGCTAGGAGCAAAACCAGACTATTCCTCCTAAATCCAAAGGTTCGAGTCCATGGTAAATATTGCCCATGCTCACATGATGTTGGAGAGTTGCGTCAACCAACAACCCAATGATAGGAGCTTTTAGGGCTAAGCAGCCTGTTCCACTGGCAGAGTACATCATAGTCTCCATCACATAAGGTGGCAGACCAGGGAAGGGACATCAATTTTCATAAAAGTATTAATAAAACAAACGATACTGCACTGATTCGCAGTCTTTTGGTCACATGTCCTAAAAACTGGAGAAAAAAAGTGAACACATTAAAAGGAAATTAAAATTATATTTAAAAATGCAAAGTTTCAGTCTAGTAGTCAATTAAAAATACAAAAATAATGAAATTTGAGACTAAAAGTTGACTAAACAACGTAGTTATAGACCAAAAAGTTAAAATGTATCCTTAGGGTTCTGCTATTTCTACTGGATCACTTTGTTAAAACAGCAATAATCAAGATTTGGAGGAGAAAACGTTTCCGTGCATCTTTATTTCCTGTCATACAAACAAAAACCCCAGAAAATAAGCTTGTAAGCTCACAGCAGCTTGTTCCCTTAAACTGTCACAGTCACATGATTGAGTATCTGTCAACAATTCATCACTGATTATGCAGCCAGAATTTAGTCAAGAACTCAATACTTAGGTCACTGATACTTGTGTCGGTGCTATGTTACACATTCCTCTTGTGGATATTAAGTTTCATGCATGTATCCGTCGTATTTAAATGAATTGTCGAATGCTTTAAAGTTCTGTAAACTTAGTGAGCAGCTGAGCCTCAGTTGGGCCTGTTCCGCAGGCTCAAAGTAGCAAGCTAACGCTACTTCCCGGTGTCAAACACAAAACGACATTTAAATAACAAAACATAGTTAATTTTACTGATTAATCATAAAACAAAACGAGTAAAAAAAAACTCAGTTTTCTGTCTACATAGACCAGAAAGTGTTTGCTAAGTGTTAGCTGCCAGCTAGCGGCTAGCTGCTAGCTACCTCTCTGGTGCTGTCGTCCTCTCCGCTGTAACAGCAACCCATGATCCGTCCGAGAGGTCAGACTATGAAGCCTCAATAACACTTCCCTGCCCTCCTTCTCAAACGAGCCGTGTGGTCCTTTCGCAACAAACATAAAGCTGATCGCCTGCCTTTAATTCTGCTTCTTATTATTTTTCTTCGTTGGTTGTTGTGGTGGCTTTGTAAATGACTCTTCCGCCACCTGCCGGATTGCATCAAGTGCTATAATGCCAATGAGCTCAATGTTATTTAGTTTCTGTTCTGTTAATAAATTCTGTATCTTCTGTTAATGTTTCAACCTATTTTTATGAAGATTTGATGACTATTACAGCTAGTGGTCCGACAGAAAACTGACTCTTTGCATTTCTTTTTCTCTTTTTATATACTACATAAGTCTTGGGAGCAACGAAAAACACATTACTGCAGTAAAAAAAAAAAAAAGTTATAAAATGTTTTTATTTTTTATATTATGTACTTTGTAGAGGACATCGGTACTGATATGTTATTAAACAGTAAGATAATTATGTCATGCCATTTGTCATATCATTGAAAAGCCCATGATCTCTTCTGAAATGCTCATAAGGAATTAACACGGTGGCATGTATGGCTTCATAGTTATTTGAAGCCATACATATGTCCTATATATACATGTGTGTGTGTGTGTGTGTGTGTGTGTGTGTGTGTGTGTGTGTGTGTGTGTGTGTGTGTGTGTGTGTGTGTGTGTGTGTGTGTGTGTGTGTGTGTGTGTGTGTGTGTGTGTGTGTGTGTGTGTGTGTGTGTGTGTGTGTGTGTGTGTGTATGTGTGTGTGTGTGTGTGTGATTGTACAACTAAAAGGAATTGCTGGGTCTCAAGAGGATATGTGGACATTTATTAAACTGTAATAATGCTCTAGAGTTCTCCTTTCATAGTTTATGAGATTTTTTGTAAATAAATATTATTTTTTATGTCTTAAAAGCCCTTTCCGCTGCATTGTTGCTGTTATAAGTTTCAGCGTCCACTATGGTATTAACCTTTAACTGCTTCTAATTCTATTGTGCACAGCTGCTTGCTTAGTCAGGCTATCACATGACAGCAGCTGTGCTGCAACAACACAATGACTGCTTCCTGGTATGTGAGAAGCAGAAACACCCTCAGTCACATGAGGGTGGAAAATTCAAATAGAGTTGGCAGAGGCTATCTGGCCGCTAGTGTAGGAGTTTAGCTATTGTTTTAATGTAAATATAATGTCAGGCTCAGTTTCAGTGTTTTGCTTCCAAGATCTGGAACAGAAGTGGGACAGTCCTCCACTCTGATCAATGTAAATCCAGGCAGAAAATACTTATTTTTTAGCATTGCCCATAGGACAGCTGAGAGGATTTCAATTTAACCAGTAATTTTTCTTACATCATGCTTTTAAACTATCATTTTTGTTCCAAATTTTACTTTTTAATGTCTGTTTCTTAATTTTTCTTTTTAATGCCCTTTGCTCCTTTGTAATTTTATGCTTCTTGAATTGTAACGTGTTAATGCGCT
Organism: Orestias chungarensis; assembly: GCA_032876305.1. Taxonomy (NCBI): domain Eukaryota; kingdom Metazoa; phylum Chordata; class Actinopteri; order Cyprinodontiformes; family Cyprinodontidae; genus Orestias; species Orestias chungarensis. The sequence goes on from JAVLVB010000475.1 coordinate 191,733, forward strand.
TTTTAATCTTTAATCTAAGAAGGACTTTGAACTGTCTTGTGCATGAAATGTGCTATATAAATAAATATGCCTCACCTTGCTTAACTAGTGGGAGATAATGTGAAAAACAACATTTTCCTCATACAGTGGGTTATGCTTGTGAGTTTGCTCACATATTAGTCCAAGCTTGGATCCTGGAAAACCATTATGATGTAGTCAAACCAATCAGGGTTAAAAGCCTCACCTCTGGTCCAAGATTGTAGGTTCTTAGATTGTGACTTGTGAGGCTACTACCAATTAGGACCATGGCCTTCAAACTACTTGTCTACAATATTTTACAATATTCAGGTTATTGAGCATTTCAGCTAATTTGTTAGAAGTTGACACAGTATGCACATTTAATTGATGTTCTCGTGGTTTTTTAGGTAACAAGGTTACCTAATTATTTAAAATGTAACATTTAAAGACTGTTGACATAACCATACAACTGTAGATTGTGTGGTGTGTCTACATGATTGTTTTGTCAACATTTTGTTTGCATATGGGTTTTATTATGCATGAAAACAAAACACTTGTTAGTGGTCATTGTATGATTTAAAAGCTTATAGAACCAAGTGTAGGAATAAGTATTTTATCATTATTATTTAGGCTTATTAAACTGGAACTTGGGTCTGAATATCGTTCCAGAAACATGTGAATGTGAGACGCGATTACAATACAAATGCCTTGAATCCATATATTTTATAAGGTTTGGTGTGGGACTGTTATCAGATCAAAAGCCCCTTTGGAGAAACTTTGACCTGCCCCCTCTTTATAACATTGCTTCAATTCATTGGCAATAATTAAGGCATAATACTGTATTTGCTTAATTGGAAATAGAACTTAGATATTCATAATTTATGGATTTCAGCTCGACCAAGTTTAACAGTTAGCTATTGGAAAATGCAGCCAGCTCTAAAGTGCAACAACAAGAGGAAGGAAACAGGATGAAACATGTTGATAAACGTGGCAGCTTCTCCCCGGGAGACAAAAAGGGTTTCTTAACATCTAAACACCCTTTGGCTGAGCAGATGATGACAAAGCGTTGACTGTGTTTTTATCACACACAGTATTTTATTTATAAATTTAAATTGTAAATAAAATACTGCAAAACCTGCAAAGTCTAAATTGTTTTTATTACAATCACAAACAAAGGTGAAACATATAAAATAGTAGGGTACATGAGAATCTGTGTGGAATCTGTCAGCGTAAGGTGGGCAAAGATGTCTAATAGGGCTGAATCCAAAGGAATAGGCAACACCAGATCAACTGTCTATTCCTTTTTATTAACTTTTTTCTTCAGTTTCCTCGCAATCTATTTATGTCTTCGAACCCTTAGTCTGTGTCAGCAGACAGCTGCTCGTACTGATCCAAGTTTTCTGGAGGTTTCCTCATGTTAGGGAAGGAGTTTTTCCTTTCCACTGTTTCCACATGCATGCTCAGTATATGAGGGGTAGCTGTAAAGTTAACAACACAATGTAAGCTATAATTTCTGCTTACTGGTCCAGGATGTGTGAATGCTTCAAGCACCAATGACTCCATGCAACTGATTTGTAACTTTTAAAGCTGACCTGTTCGTCGTGCATTCATGATTGGAATGAAACGACTTTCTTTTAAAGCGCCTTTAGATGACATGTGTTGTAAGCTGGCGCCACATAAATAAACTGCCTTGCGGCTAAACTGCAGTCATTTGGATCCAAATGTTTCCTGCTGTGCTGGGATGGGCTGGGATGATGACTAAGGAGGCGCCTGCCTGCCCTCTAATCACCCCCTGTCCTCCACAAGGGGACCACATTTGTTCGCTCCCCTCTCCAGAGTAAAGTCCAGGCGGTGGAGACTTCGGAGGCGCCAGTGCCACCATGCATGCATTCCTGCTCGGAGCTCTGGCACTTCTCGGCGCGATCCGCGCCTCCCACGCCGCGGCCCCGGTGCTACTCGGGGTCCGCTCGGTCTGCAAGCCCATCCCCAGCACGCTGTCTCTGTGCCACGGCGTCGGCTACGTGCGCATGTGGCTCCCCAACCTGCTGGGCCACGACTCGCTGCGGGAGGCTCAGCAGCAGTCGGCCAGCTGGCTGCCGCTCGTCTCCAAGCGCTGCCACCCGGACACCGGCAGGTTCCTGTGCTCGCTGTTCGCCCCGGTGTGTCTGCCGGAGCTCGGCGGGGCCGTTGGCCCCTGCAGGAGCCTGTGCGTGCCCGTGCGGGACGCCTGTGCGCCCGTGATGGGCGCCTTCGGGTTCCCGTGGCCCGAGATGTTCAACTGCTCGCGGTTCCCGAGCGACACCGAGCTGTGCGTCCCAGCGACAGAGCAGCAGCTGGAGCGGGAGGGGCAGGAGGAGGCCAGACGTGAGGAGGAGCTGAAAGGTTTGACTTTTTCCTGCTACTTCACAGTTGTTTGCGTTTTTCTAAATCAGTTTGTTGCAGACATTATTTGTTTATTGGATAGACTTTTAATGGGATGAGCCTGAGAAAGCGGTTCCTAAAGTTTGTGCCCAGGACCCTGCTGGGGTCACCAACCAACAAGTGTGGGGTCCTAAAGTCTCCGAAACCAAACGAAATAACTAAAACAATGGTTGTGAAAGAATCCTTGGAATATAAAACGGGCAGTGTTAATCCATAATATATTGGTTGTTGATTTTGGTTAAGTAACTGGAAATACTGGAAACTACTGACCTACAGCAGAGTGACCAGGAGGAACCAAAAGAAAAACAAAATAGATGGTTTAAAATCTGTTATATTTGATTCTAAATGCTTTTTTTATTTGTCATGCAATGAAGATCTCTAACATGTTACTCCAATCATGGGATTTGCAAAGAAATGTATTATATCCATCATGTTTTGCTTCAATTAATGCTAGCAAAGCTTCAGCTGGTGTTGAAGGATCGTATTTTTAGCTGATTCATGATAAAACCCCTTTGGACGTACCAAACTGCTATATTGTCGTCTTCAAAAGAGATGCAAACTCCAGTCTCATCTTGGTGAACCCAAAAGAGCGGATTCATTTATTTTACCACGGTTTACTAAATCAACACACTAAGCAAAAACCCTTCGTAAACAGGGCCAGTCACAACATGGCTCTAGTTTTTTTCTTTGCAAAATATTTTACGAAAGATTCTGTCAATAACTTAGTGAGAAAAGTGATTAACGTATGATTAATGTGAAGAAACTGAGAGATGTTAGTGGATCTATTGCTTTTCAGAACCAATACTTTAAACACTGTTTTGTGCTCATGTCTCCCGTATTATCCTGTTGATGATAATTACCGAATGTCGTACATGATGAGAGTCTGCTGCTTCTGCAGCCTGCCTCCAGAAGTGTTTGTAGGCGAATAACGGCCAACTCTTGTGTGCTGTACAAGCCATGAGAACGACTGGCCTAGATCTGATTGTTGTGATGTATATACAGATGGCAGAAATTAGCATTAGAACAGTGGGAAATGACTGGGTGGTTATTTAGATGTCGCTTTACTTAAGTGGCTGCATTGTTGAAGGTTTCTTCCCCATTGGAAAAGGACGATGCTCCTCCCAAAACAAATATTTTTGAAAGCTTAGTTATCAGATTTACAGAAAATACATGAAACAAGTTTCGAAATATGTGAATTGATGCATCCATAACTCCCCATTTTAACACAAAATAGATGGAAAAAACTAAAATAAGTTACATGAAATAGCTAACCAAATGTTAATGTAGAGCATATTAAGCTTATTTGTATAACAGACATATTTGTCATGGTTTGACAGTTTCCATGTTGTTTTATAATGTTCCCTGTCGTTTTTCCCTGCTTTCTCTCTCTCAGCCAACCACATTACATCAGTATCAGCTGTAGTTACTTTCATTGATTTGGTTCCACCCCTCACAAACAGTATTTAGGCTTCTATCCTCCTTTTCCTCCCTGCTGGATTCACCCTCATGTTTCCCTGTGTTCCTAGTGTCCTTGTTAGTGTAAGCCATGTAAGTCATCTTTATGGTCAATAAACCTTCAACTGAGAAATTGCCGGTGTCTGCTATGCATTTTGGTCCAGTTCCTGCTAAGATCATTGACAATATTTAGGAATTTTACTAACTAGTTCATCCAGTTATGTAATTATTCAGTCAATTAACAGCGTTTTATAGTTGGTATTGTGTTTGTTTTTCCTTGTCTGTGTTACTAATACCTCTGCAAACCTCCAGGATAAACTCCTGTTTGTCTTTCCCTCCATCAGGGAGCACCATCTGTGACGCCTGCAGTCTGACCACAGAAAGAGAGTCTGACATCAAGGAGAACTTCTGCCACAGTCCATATGGTGAGGAACAACATAAAAACAGCCTTTAAGAATATTTCTCTCCTTATCTTATCAAGGTTTTAAATGGTTTTAATGTGATTTTTATATCATTTTTAGATTTGGAAGTGGTTTTATGTGACACCTTTGAAGGAGTGTACTGATGTTCTCTCTTTCCGTGTCCCAGCCCTCAAGCTGCGTCTGGACAGCGTGTCAATGGTGGGAGGCGACCGTCAGCTGGTGCCTGTGGCCCGCAGCCGCATCCTAAGGTGGGCGGGAGGAGGAGCGGAGCGGGCGCAGCAGTCTGGAGGCGCAATGGCCCACAAGGCTTTGTGGCTGAGAGAAGGAGGCAGCTGTACCTGTCCTGGCTTAGATTTTGAAGAGCAGCTGCCAAATGACCAGGTGATTGATAAGAAGAAGCAAAAAAGACGAGGAAGATCAGAGAAAAGACGCCAAGATGTATGGTACCTGGCCCTAGCTCGGGCTGAAGAGGGCAGACTGCTTTTAACGCGGCTTGTGAAGTGGACCAGAAGGAACAAAGAGCTGAAGAAGTTCATCAGAAGCCTTCTTAAACAGTCTTGTCCAGAGCTGTGAACAAAAAACGCAGCTTTGTGTTTTTCAGCCAGCGATAAAACTTTATATTTACTAACCCAAATCTAACTAGCTGTTAGTACTCAGCAATTGTTACCAATAGTTTCCTACATATTATGGTTGAGAAAAAAAGGAGGCAACATTACATGAAATCTACCTTTATAATGAACTGTTTGATCATCATACATCCCCACTCACAAGGCAACCAGCCTAAGTTCTATGTATGACACTATTAAAGCAACGCAATTGGGCTACTAAGGGTGATTATGATTGTAAAAGAGAGTCAGAAAGATTTATTTTATACTCTGAGAAAATTACTATGTATCATCTATTTTAGGTGATCTTGAAAATATTTCAAAGGTTTTCTGGAGTTATCTATTATATTAGACTTGGAGTTTTTTGTAATGCAAATGTTTTTTTTGTATTTTTTGCTAATTAGTTTGCCTTGCCAAATCTTAACTATAGAACATGATGTAAAGAGGAATGGAAATGTAGCCAATATCTCATTTGAATAAGTTCAGAAAGGATTCTGGATGCAGTGAAGATGTAGCTGGATGCTACAGGAGGTAATTATGATTAAATAGTTCAAAGTTGCTGAAGACGCTCCATCTGACAGCTTAAAGAAAAAATGTTTAGAAATCAGAAACTACATAGGAACCTCTTTTGTGGTTCCTATGTAATTGAGCTACTAAAGAAGGTTATAATCGTAAAACAGTCAAAATATGTATTTAATATTTGGGGGAAATTACAATGAATCCATTGGATGGCATCAGTGACCACATTTGTCTGTTTGCACTGACAAAGATTTATTTACTCTTTACAAGTCAGGAAGGCTAAATTATTAATTACGCTGAACAATCTTACGAAGTCAGTTTATTGTTTTGTCTTGCATGATGGCATTAGTCTGTTTTCACAAAAATCGGACAATGTAACAAAAGTGCTCATGTCTCTAAAAGTTTTTAAGTGTACAAAAACAATATTTATTATCTGTTGCTAAAGATTATTGAAATCATGTATAAAATATATTGTTTTAAATTGTTAGTTTAGGTAGTCCACAGTTTAAGATTGTTAAAAAAAATCCACCAGATTTATAGGACACTGGTTAGTTTTACACTTTTTCAAAATAAACAATATTGTTTGGTTCAGAAGGATTCGACACACAGGGCTGTTTTCTGTTTTGTTGCGACACTCTTTTGGCAAAATTACACAGGCAGTGATGGTGATGCAACCTTGGGCAGAGTCACTGTATCAATTTGCATGGATTTGGGGTTTTTGTTGTAAAAGAAATTGTAAAATTATTAAAACAGAAAAAAAAATCATTTTTAGGGGTACTTGATAAGTTTGTAGTCAAACAGTTATTTATGAGGATATCTTTTTTTTTTTCTTACAGTTCTTTTTGTCTATTTCTTTTTTTATATTTATCTCAAACAAAATATTTTGAAATAAAAACTGAAATATTCCTATCCTAAAATGAAACTTTTACTTGAATTCCTTATTTCATCCCATTTATGTGTACCACACGTAGTTTTACATTTTTGAAATATTTCCTGCTGCATATAAGTGATAAATAAAAAATATTGTGTTACATTTAGTTTTATTCAGTTACATAAGTTTCTGGTTGCACTTTTCTTGATCTTTCTATCAGTGAAGACAGAAACTGGACTCCATAGAAACACAGCTGTTGATGTTAACTGGATGTATCAGTTTCATCCTACCGTCCGTCAGTATCACCGTCTGCTCCTTCAAATAGAGTTTGCTCTGTTTTTACAATCAGCAGACGGGGATCTTTCATGTTGCATCCAGGGAAACGGTTTTAATAATGTGCTATTGGTAAAAAAAAATGCTGGTAATCAAAGCATACATCGTTTTGTTGTTTCACGTGATGCATAAATTATTCATACTGGAGAGTCTTTGAGCTTCTCAGATACCGGCGTGTTTTTCAAATTTTCTGGTCTCAGCTAGACTTCTTGTTTCCACTTCTGTTCACCAGAAAACAGGTGAGTTTTCTTTTTATTTACAGTTTTCTTTGATTCCCAGTGACTCTTATTCCCAGTGACAGCAGAGAGTTCGTAGATTATGCAGTTCCAGAATTATACTCATTCTCCTTAAAAGATTGACGCATTAATAATTTTGTTAAAACCTTGATCCACAAAACATCTTTGTATATTAAGCAAATTATGTCTAAGAAGGCAGAATATAAACGTATTGCATTAAGACCTAAATATTTGTTGAATTATTTTCATTGTCATAGAAAAACAACAAAAGGTTTATGAAACAATGTCCGCCTTTTGTAAGATGAGAAGACTGTAAAGACAATTCTTTGTTGAGCATGAATTAAGACAAGAAACAGTCACTGGTGTGAAGTTGACATAAGGCTGATAGAGGCTAACGCATCCTTTTGTAAGAATCAATTATTTGCTGGCTCCTATTTTTTTGGTTTACTTTCTGAATTCAATTCTTCCAGTTCTCATTGAACAGAAATACAACGAATCAGCATAACTCTGAATCAAACTCAGAACTGTTCAGTCTTTATAAAATGTTTGTGTTCTACTGACAGTATAAAAACAAATGAGTTTAAAAACAGACTTATTGAGTATTTAACCAAAAAACTTGGATAATGTGACTACTATATTAAGGTTAGGAATACTAAAAAAGCTAGTTACTAAGCATTTAATATTTGGATTAATGGATCCATCTATCAATTTTTATACTCTGGTTACATCCTGGTCAGTTCACGAGTCCATTATAGAGAAGCATAAAAAGGTACAGAACAGATAAACATCCAAGTGTTGAGCTACCAAAACTAATAAACTACTACATGACAACATACTTTAGACTATTTAAATTAAGTAATGCCGATAAAATAACTTCTTAATATCATTATAGTTTACAAGCATGGGAGTCACTATCATTAAATGTTTTTTAATTGTGCTTTCAATGTAGCAGCTGATATTAAAACACATACATTGGACTACATGTCTCATAATGAATGACTTTCAGTTACATGTTTGGAAATATTTGATTAGAGAGAATAGTATAGTTTTCACAATTATTTATTTATTGTACACATGTAACAGTATTTACAAGAAAATAATGCTTGTAAGTAAATGTACATGGTGGTACAGTTTTTTGCGTGCTGCATCGGAGTAGTTTGCCATTTCCACGCAGCAGCAACATTTAAACTCCATAGAGCTTCTGCTAAGTTTGGTGACAGCAAGAGAACCATGTTGTTCTGGCCGACACTTTTCATACAGGTATTACACTTTAAAATGATTCTTTGAATGCTACACCAATACCATAATAACCTATTGCATTGTTGGCAAATATGTTTGTTATTGTTTTGTTTTTAGTTATTTGATTTATTGCTTTTAAAATGTCACAAACTGCATTACTACCAAATTGGTAATTAAAAAATAAATAAATAAACAAATTATAATGTATTTGTCTATGTTACATTTAAAATAGGCAACTTACTTTCCTTTTATCCAGCACTTTATTTTCATAATTAATTCATTTATTAGTAAAACTTGGAGACTCTTTAGGGGGACCCACGAACGCTACAATGTATAGTTTCTGTGTGAAAGTACCCTGAAGAAAAAACTAATACAGAGCCACTCAGCTAATAATGAAAGTTAAAATAATACATCATAATATCAAAGAAAACCTACAATCAGTTGAACATGTAAAAAAAAACATCATTCCTCATATATGTTACATATTTCTTTGCATTTCTAAATTAACCTTATTGTAAAAAGCGAACACAGCAAGGATTAAGTAAAGTGATTATGACAGCCCACTCACATTAGGCACATTTATAATTAAAATGGAAGCAAATAAAGAAATGATGATCTCTTCTATTCGCTTCTACAAACAATAAATAAATAGCTCCTGTGTTTTTGACCTTACATTTGATAAAATCTCTCCCAAAAATTAACCCAGACTTCTGGGTTTAAAAAAACAAACAAACAATAACCCAGTAATTTTATGAAGTTCAAGGATTCAAGGAGAATTTATTGTCATTCCATTATATGTATTGCATGAGGTGGAACGAAATTACACACTCACGGTCCAGTGTCACCCAAAAAAAAGAAAAATATCAAAATACAAAATTGAATAAAATATAAAATAGAGCCCAAACAATAATCGAACACACAAAAGTAGAAACGCTGGGGGCGCCTTCTTGACCAGGATGGAAGTGTTGTTGCTTCAGGTGAGGTTGTTGCTCAGGTGTACACCCAAGTACCTGTAGCTGCTGATCACTTCCTCCGTGGCTCCTCCGATGTGCAGGGGCAGGTTGGCATGCTGACCCCGTCTGAAGTCTACAATCATCTCCCTGGTCTTTTTTACAGTGATGCAGAGGTTCTTCTCTCTGCACCAACCCTCCAAGTGCACCACCTCCTGTCTGTAGCTGCATTCGTCCCTGTTTGAGATACATCCCACAACTGCTGTGTCGTTTGCAAACTTCACAAGATGACAGCCTGGATGGATAGCTAAGCAATCATATGTGAGCAGGAGGGGGCTCAACACACAGCCCTAAAGGGAAGCCTGTGCTGAGGATTATTGTGGGGGAGGAGATGTTGTGAATCCTAACAGAATGCAGCCTGTTGGTCAGGAAGTCCAGGACCCAGTGGCAGAGGGAAGAGCTCAGACCAAAGGAGGAGAGTTGATTAATCAGGGTGTGAGGAATCATTGTGTTGAAGACGGAAGTAAAGTCCACAAAGACGATACAGACATAGGAATCTTTCTGCTCCAGGTGGGCGAGAGCGGTGTGGACCATAGAGGAGATGGCGTCCTCTGTGGAAAGATTAGTCTTGTAAGCGTATTGGTGTGGAACCACAAAGACATTGATGGAGGCCTGATATGGGTCTGAACCAGTCTTATAAAGCATTTTGGGACTATCAATGTAAGGGCTACTGGCCAATAGTCATTCAGACCTGTCACTCCGGAGGTCTTGGGGACCGGGATGATGGAGGCGGTCTTCATGTAGGTTGAGATAGCTGGCTAGCTGAGGGAGGCATTGAAAATGTCCACCAAAACGTCTGAGAGCTGGTTGGCACAGTCTCTCAGGACCCGTCCTGGGATGTTGGTGTAGATGCGGTCCAGTGTGTTATTCCCACGTGTTGAGATGATTACATGCTGATAAAACCTTGGCAGTGACTTCGTCAGTTCTACGTGGTTAAAATCCCCCGCTACCATGTAGAACGCCTCTGGATAAATGTTCTGAACAAGTTGATGTTGTCATAAAGCCCCTTTTAGCGCTGTGTTAGTATTAAATTGTTCTGCCCATTTCTTATAAAACATCTGAATAAACGTTTAGTTTATGACAACTGATTGCATCTAACAATAAGGTCCAAATTAAAAAACAATTTTATGTCCTCTCCTATTAAACTGATAAAGCATTCAGAGAAATGAACATAATCTGATCTACAGAGAAATACAGTCCTTATGATTGTATATATAATGACATGATTTTTAACTTGTAGCTTTACTTATTGTTATTAATTAATCTGATGCTGCAGCAGCCTGGGATGCTACATTAACATCTGCTCAAACATTTTTGCTTCAAATCTGATTTTATAGGTTCTGTAACAACTAAATAATGCTAAGTAAACCAACATGTTAACAAATAAATTATATTGTATACATGATCTATCTAAAGATAACTGTGGATTTCTTTCTGTTTCAGGATGGTGTCCCCCGCTATTGCTTTCGCCTTCATCCCTCTCCTTCTGACACTGATAATCAGGTACCGCTTCTACTTTGTGCTGTTCTATCGCGCGGTCCTGGTTAGGATCTGGAAGGACTGCGTGACTGGTTTAAGTCGAGAGGAGCGGGCTTTCCAGTACGTTCTGACTCAATCCACCCCCGGTGACCCCGACAGCATCCTGGAGGCCTTCGATTCCTGGTGCAGCAAGGTGGAGTTCATCAGCAACATTGGGCCCAAAAAAGGTAGAGGTCCCGTTACTCCAGTTGGAAGGAAATTTTAAAATGGGGGGAAAAATCTGAATTCATACTGCTAAAGCTTGTGTGTGTGTTATTTTTTGTAGGCAAGATCCTGGACCGACTGCTGATGAAGCATAGCCCTTTAACAGTGCTGGAGTTGGGGGCCCATTGTGGATACAGCACCGTGCGAATCGCCAAGGCTCTGCCTCTTGGGGCCCGGCTCTACAGCATCGAGATGGATCAAGGGAATGCGGCCATCGCTGAGAAAATCATTCGTTTGGCAGGATTCGATGACGACACGGTCAGTTTGGAGGAAATCGTCATCCCCTCACAAAATGCCACTTCAAACAAACTTTGTTCCATCTCCAACTCTTCAGGTGGAGCTTATTGTAAATCCATCTGATGAGGTAATACCTCGGCTGCGGTCTGACTACAACTTGGAGAGGTTGGATTTTGTCTTCATGGACCACTGGAAGAAATGCTACCTGCCTGACCTGCAGGTAGCGGACTGATTTAGGGAACATTTCATTAGATTTGCATCTCATTCTTCCAAAAGTTTCAACCAAAATTTGTATCTCAGTCACACATGAAGGATTAACCAGATTTATCACTTTTTGAGTGTAAAACTACATTTAGAGGACAGATTTCTGTTTTTAACATACTTAAATTTAAGCCGGTTGAAGCTGAAGAAAACAGGGTTTACACAAAAAAATCTCATACTTATTACATTCAATTGGAAGTTGGTGTAAAATAAATTATGTACCTTGTTGTCTATCTGTTTTAGTTACTGGAGAGCTACGGTCTGCTGGGAAAGGGGTCTATAATCGTGGCTGACAACGTGCTTTTCCCCGGGGCACCAAAGTTTCTCCGATACCTCCGGAAGTGCGGCTTGTATGAATGGAAGATCCACCGAGCCACTCTGGAGTACAGCAAGGGTATCAGAGACGGGATGGCTGAGCTGGTCTACCAGGGAATTAAATAAAAAAAGTTCCTATAAATTAAAAGGAATGTTAAGGATGAAAAGGAATAATTTTATAGCAATTTTGTTAAACAAACTAAATACAAAAAATTTCATTTTGTTTAAAACTAACATTTCAGCATATAGTATCTTCCAAAGCACTCAAATAAAATTTGGTGTTACAAACATAAAGCAGTAATTAATTTTTATTTAGGTGTAAAATTATATTCAGTTGTTTGTACTCTAATACTTTTAAATAAAATCCCTTACAACCAACTGCCTTAAGAATAGACATCATGTTTAGAGGACACAGTAGAAGATGCTCTTCTCAGATAAGACTAAAATGTAACTTTTGGCCTACTGTCAAAGCAAACATTGCTCATGAACATGTGCACCGTACCAAAGGAAGCACAGCGGGGGCTGCATTATGTCATGCAGATAGAATGAAGCCAAACACAGAGCAATTCTGGAGGAAAACCTGTAAAAGGCTGCAAAAGAGCTTGACATAGCCTCCGCCTCGACAATATATCATTCATAACCATGCAGCCTAAGTTAAAAATAAATGACTTTGCATTAAGGCATATACATTTTTTTAAATGATCTGGTCAATGTCGAAATATAGATCCAAATGAGAACTAAAGAGGTTTGTGGTTGCAAACTGAGAATCTGAAAAATTATTCAAGGCTCATGGATGCTTTAAAAGACGTTCTGTTTTTATGCATATGACTTTATTAAAGCTGTGAAATTAGCATTATTAGCAGAACCTTTCTGTATCCAGCCAAATACACTCTCCTGTATTTAGATAAATAAAAAAATGCATAAAATAAGTATATTAATACGGGGAATGTTTAGAATTTAGAAAATTTGTTTTAAATCTACGAATCGTGTTTTTATAGCAATGTTAACTTTTAACTTTTATTTTTGAATCAACTCAACCGTAAAATCCAAACGGAAAACACTGATCTTTTAAAATGAGTTTGAAATGTTACCAAGATCACATTCCAGCTAATATAAAACAAAAATGTAACTTCACTAAACTATCTCCAGAAAATATATAAATGAATCATTTAAGACCCTTAGTGGCAAAATAAGTTAGTTTTTTTCCATCCAAACAGGATAAACATTAACCTCATTCAAAATAAGACATTTTCAATATTTCTCAAAGTGAAAAGTCAGCATTGAAAAATCATGGACGTTTTTTTTATAGCATATATAAAAAAAAGAAAAACATAAAACAACTTGACACAAAATACTTTCTCACAAAGTTTCCAAAGCTGTGACATTAATCCACGCATTTGTTCCCAACAGCACACCGTATAGATAAGGGAGCTGATTGGAGGAGGCATTTTAACTATCTGAACACATTAACATTTTTACGAGGTCTTACAAACCTTCTGAAGGAGTGTTTATTACCAAATTAGAATAGCGGTGCAGAACTAAACTCTTAAACATGGGCTGTTTTCACAGGTAAGCAATTATTTTGCTAACTAAAGAAATGTTTCCAGCTTTGAACCTCTCCGTATCACACGACTTAAGATATGACCAGGTCAAAGTTTAATTGGCAGATTGTTGGGTACAGCGTGTGTGTAAAACACTTCTTTGGTCTTTTACACAGCACCTGACGACAGGTTTGGGCTGGTTTGATCAGATCCATCAGTTAAATACGTTTGCAGTTAAAAGCGAGGCACGGCAGTATCTTTGCACAAAATCTCCCATTTTACAATATAAATGTTTTTCCGGGCAGCAAATTTCACAGCAATGTCCGACCACGTCTTTAACTTTAGAGACTGAACAGCTTACACCCCCCAAAGTCTTACTGTGGATCTACAGCATTTCTATCCCAGGTGCACAAATATTAAAACATATCTGAGTCACAGAATGGTTAGGCACGGGTCAACTTTTAGGTTGATGTGTTAAATCATCCACTGGTCCTGGTCTTGGTCTGCTCCTTCCATGTCCACCTGGTTGAAGGAAACGAAGGGAGATTTATGTTTTTGGATTTAGTCAGAGAACCCTTTGATTAAACACGGGAGAAATAAAGAAACACGCTAGAGGAGCTAAGCCACCTCATTGATCTCGCCATCGTCAGGCGACTCGTTGTAGTCGTTCATCTCGTCCATGTCCTGCATGTCTTCTTCGTCTTCCGAGTCTTCCTCGCTGTCTTCCTCATCCTCGTCATCCTCTTCTTCCTCCTCCTCATACCCTGCCTGCATCCATCAAATGAGAACTAAAGTTAGCTGCAAAGCTATTTTCACCCCTTAAACAGTGCCTTTAACAATATTATAAATATGTAACGCTTACAGTTTTTAAAGGTTTGGCATGTGTTTGTATCCGGCTACCAATGAGTTGCAACTTTGCATCTTTTACTAGTTACACCATCAAGTCTTTTGGGGAGCATTCATAACAAATTCTTTTTTGGTAAAATATCTCAATCAATTTTTCCTATGTCCGCATCATCTCAACTAGATTCCGGTCTTAACTAACGCACCGGGGAAATGTAATTGTCCTATGTGACATTTTTTTAACGCTTGAGTTAATGTTCTGATATCACATCCCCGATTTTCGCTTTGCGTGACTCAACAGAAGAGCTGGCCAATCATAATCAGAAGCTATAGTCCTCTATGCAGGGCTCCCCAGTTCAATTTCCTGACAGATTTAGCGCAAATAAAGTGCAATAGAATCCCATGAAGGTGTGGGCTCTCTTATAAAAACCTCTCATACCTACACAGATAAAATTGATTTAAACTAATAATAAAAACACACTTGTTGATTATATTTACTAATGAGTTTTTTCCAAACAGAAATGTTGCAATTTAATTTATTTTTCTTTGAATGAAGAAGCACATTTAAAAATATACACATGAGCTACTTTGTTTTGGCCTATAAAATAAACTACCTAGAGATGGAGGTTTCTAATCCTAACAAAATCAAGACTGCCTGTTGTTACAGAAGAAAATCACAAATAATACATAAAAAAAGAACATTGTACCTCGAAAATAGGTTTACCAATGGGCATTAAGTTGTTGTCCTTCTCCGCGATGCTCTGCAACTGCAGAAACCAACAGAACATTTCAGACACAGTGAAAAACAGGAGCTGGGCGGAGCGTGGATGGTTTCTCCTCACCCAGGTTTGGTGCTGCTGCTCCTGCTGCTGCAGCTCCGTCTCGTCCACGCACGGCCTGTCCAGGTTGAACCACAGAGACTCGGTGACCCGCGGCAGCAGCGACGGGAACAGGGTCGACATGGCTGACCGAGAATAAACCTGGAAGTCGGTCGATGTGACTCGTTGAGTTCAGGTTTAACACGAAACACCCAGCGCCAGCGATGAACAACTGCAGCATAGGAGCAAGAGCTTATAAAGCAGCTAAATGATGTTTTACTTTAAACAGCCGCTTTGAAAAAAAGTACTAGAATATGTTCAAACATATAAATCCTTATTTTTTTACATGTCACAATGTCGCTGCTGCTTCCAAACAATTCAAAACAAAATAGGCCGGAAATGGGGCGGTGTTCACCTCTAAAGTCCCCTCCATCCTCAGAAAGGTTCCGCTTACTAAAAAATGTTTAAGCAAATATTCAGCAAATAACACTTTAATACAATTTCATACAATAATTCTGTGAAAGTTTGTCTTTTTTTAAAACTTTTTAGATAAAAAAGTGACGGAAACTATTAATGCACCTTGATCTGTCTTATTTAATGTTTTTTTTATAAATAAAAAATGCCTTCTTCCTATGATGGCTATTATAGGCTGAATTAAACATCTTAATGCGGTACTTGGAAAATTTGGTAACTTGTAGTGGAAATAAAAGGGAAAATTATTATTTGTCTCAATCGTTCTTCATTCCTCCTCTTTTCTGTACTGATTTGAAACATGTTCATACATTTAAACATATTCTACTTTAAAATCTAATCCTCTGTGAACAGAAACATGTTTAACGTGGGATTATGACGGGATAAACTGCATTCAAGAGAATGCCCATTTAACGTTCTTTATGTCATTGGTCACCAACAGCAGCAGTTTTTGCATGATAACAGTGACATTTGTATTTAATGATGCTGTCACTCGCTTAAACAACATAACCCTGAGAATGCATCTCAAAATATTGTAAAATGTTCTTAAATTCTATTCCTGCTATCCTTCTTTAAAATTATGTTATAAAATTTTTTTTGTTTTTCCCCCCTAAAATAGCTGAAACTGTATGAGCACATTGTGATTCAAGTGACTTTGCAGGTTAAAAGCTTCCTCTGTTACTACCTGTTAATCTTTCATCTGCACCAGGGGGGGCACTCACCCAGAATCAGCATGAACTCATCTCAGTTGCTCTTCTTTCCTCTAATGTCACACAATGCCATTTTATGTAACTTTTTCAATCATGTGTGTGGGTAGGAGTAGCAGGGGGGAAAACCTTGAGGTTGGCTGGAAGTGTCTGCTACAATATGCAATAAAATCTCAGATGATCACACAATCTTTTTGTCCGTTCTTGGTATCTCCAACACTCGTGACACACACTTTGAACTTTGGAAACGAATTACTTAATGGCCCTTGGAGGGTTTCATATTTTCTTTGTATTAGGGACAACCTTGTGCTCGGTCACACTCTGCTCCATGGAAGCCTCCCACAAACCTATTTAAGCACACATGTGCTTTTTTCTTTTCCTGTTTTGTCTCGAGAAGTGTGCTCGAGGTTGAGTAGGGATTAAGTTTTGCTCGATACCTTCATCAAGAATCAGAAAAGGTAAAAGTAATTCTCCTATTTCTTTTGACTGTAGGTGTTAAATGAGGCCTTTTTAAAGTTGAAAGACAAAATATGATCATCTTAAGCAAAGGTTTAGATTTATTTAACGGAGACAAGATTGAAGAGTCTGTGTTTCTTTGTTGTTGTTTTTTTATTATCTTACAGCAGTCTTCTCTGTGCGTGTGTACTTTAGACATATGTTCCCAAACATTTTCCACATAATCGCCATCTGTACTAAAGCCTTTCAAGCATATTTTTATCCAGTTTGTTTTCATTGGTATAGACATAAGACGAAGTACTTGCAGCTGTAATTTTCATGAAATGTGGTTCTACAAAGTTTTGATACTAGGGCCAAAAGGTAAATCAGACTTAAAAAATAAAAAAAATAAAAAACATGTATAAATTTCAAACGTTAGCAAATTGAACGATATTAAATGCCTTTGCCGCCCGTATCTGTGCATGAAGCAGTCTCTGACTTTAACTAACTGTGAATTTAATTTAATACTTTACATATTTAGACACAACTGCAATGACAATAGCAAGTTAAGTTTAAAGTCCAATGTGTTTTTCTTCTTTCTGTATTCTCCAAAATAAGCTGGTGCTGTCCTGTAGCCCTAATCACTTGTTCCAGAACACTTAGCTTTAATATGTAAACAGGAGCATCTAAAACTCCAGACAGAAGCAGATAACCACCACTGTATTTTGTAACCCACTACAAGAGCAATAAATACAGCATGTCTATAACCAAAGGTAACCTTGTAAATTGATTGTGGTATAAAATGGACCTACTTGGCTGGAAAATGCATATTACCCCCCACTTAACCATAATGCATGTTAAGAATAATCTCTCTTGTACCTCACTTCCTGCTCCTGAAAAATCTGTTATTGCTTCAGTAAGAACTTCACACTAGATTTCCATGCAGAATGTTAATCTGTCCATATTGTCTAAATGTGATGTAGTTTCTCATTGTTTTTGTGTGTTTTTTTTGTTTTTTTAATTATGGCAATTGTAAGTTTACTGAATTGGTTTGATCATAAACATTTTTAATAACTCAGTTCATCACTGATTACAAATTGTTCATTGTTGGTTAAGAATCCCATTTTATTCTGTAAGTATGCTTGAATCTAAACTGATCTTTTTTTTACTGCTTTAATATTGCATGACCATATATTATAGTTTGCATAAATAAGCATCTTATAAACTTCTGATTCTTTTGACATTGCCACATTTGTTTGTCTCAGTCATACATCCATGCCAAGCCCGCAGAGATGCATGCCAATTTCTTTTCTCCTCGACCTTGTTGTGTATCGATTGGCCATGATTCTTGTCTAAAACATGGATTTGTCAGCCTTCTGCCTTTTGAACCTGATTATGTTTTCTTATCACTGAGCTCTGTCACACCAATGGGTTCATACGCCAGCAACAGCTCTCTGTGTGAACCTTAAACCAACCTATGTTCCAGATAATTCCTGTCATCTTGGACTTTAATATCACAGACTGTTTAAAGTAAGCTTACCTCATTTCATGATGTTTTTCCCATTAAAATTTCCGGTTCTCAATTTGTGACGTCTAGCACAGAAACTTTAAAGTTCTCAGTTATATAGCAATATTCAGGTTCAAAATAAAGAAAATCAATTGATTTGATAAGAGTAAATCAGGAGGTAAGTTTAATTTAATATAGAATCTCAAACTTACATTCGTGTTGAGACAAAAAACACAAATACTACATATTCAAGGAATAAACACAAATGAAAATGCTGTGGGGAAAACTAAGACTCTATGCACGGAGAAGTAGTGAGATAACAGGGTTTTCAAGGTAGAACAGGAAAGAAAAGAACAGCATCTGAGTCTAAATAATCAGGATAATCAAGCAAACCAAAGAACAAAACCCAAACTTGACAAAGGTCATTAAACCAAATACAAAACCTAGAAACTATTTTTTATAAATTCTCACAATTTCTGCTGTAATCTGAGAATGAAATACAATTATTGGTCTGAAATAATTTGTTGCGATGAAGCAAAGGTAATAATCTCCAGACCTTCTCTTAAAGTTAACAATAGGGTACACATTGTAATACTGGTTTTAAGGTTTTAATATGAATGGGACGCACATATAAATTAAGCTCAAACTTTCGATAGAAATATCAATGGACGGCTGTTCTCGTGTTTTCTTGAACACATAAGTAAAGAACATCTATTGGTTGCTTTCTCTGTAGACATGCTGCTGTTCTTGGTCTGTCTGATTGCCCTTTCCGGCGGCGCTCTGTCTCTGGACAAACTCAACATGTGTATGGACGCAAAACACCACAAAACGGAGCCGGGCCCTGAGGGAGCACTATACTCTCAGGTTATAAATAAAAACAGGGGTGTGATCATCACTGAATTAAAAAAAGGGCTATGTTTCCGGGATTAACATCCGATTGTGTAACTTCCTCTTTGCAGTGTACTCCCTGGCGTGAGAATGCTTGTTGCACCTCTAACACCAGTGAAGAGGCCCACAATGACAACTCCTACTTGTACAATTTCAACTGGAACCATTGCGGTATTATGAGCTCCAAGTGCAAGAACCATTTCATCCAGGACACTTGCTTCTATGAGTGCTCCCCACACTTGGGACCCTGGATACAGTCGGTGTGTATTATTCGTGCACAAATGGCCGCTTGCATGTCTTTGAGAATTTAACACTAGATGGCATTATGTGACCAAAAAAAAATGGCGTAACGTGAATGTATCCAGTAGATTTAAAATAGATTTCATGAAATAAAATTATATTTTCTACAGTTTAATTGGACGATGGTAAAAGACAAGTTTGTCTATGATTGCATTTAATACCACCAGAAATGGACCAAGGTGCCCTCTGCATAAGTTTCAGGGATATCACACATGACATGTGAGAGCGATCCTACAATTGAAATAGAATTGCGCAAAATTAAGATAAAAGTTTTTATCTAAATTTAGTTTGAAAGTCAAAAAACACAAAAATATGCATTTCAGCAAAATTAGAAAGTGTCAAAACTTGTAGGTGTCCTACTGCAAGTCCAGGCGTTACAAGCATGATTTTGTCTTAAATCAGCTCCTCTGTTCATCACAACAACTTGTCATCTGACCTCACTGACCTTCTGGAAGTGTGAAGGTATGAAGATGCTACTGCATATAGTGATTTTAAAACAAACAAGACATTTATTTTCTAGTATTATGCTCAGCACCAGTTCTTGGAAAAGCTGCGTTCACCTGAACCACCCAGGCCAGATTACTGCCAGAAACAATCCCTCAAATACAACTTCTGTGTCGAGATGTGGTCGGCTGAAAGAACAAAACAACATGTACCAAGCTAATAAAAATCAAACTGCAGATGAGAAACAAAGTCATTAACATCTATCAGTCCGAAAAGTTGCTCAGTCCTATTTCTGACAGTTTTAAA
Organism: Orestias chungarensis; assembly: GCA_032876305.1. Taxonomy (NCBI): domain Eukaryota; kingdom Metazoa; phylum Chordata; class Actinopteri; order Cyprinodontiformes; family Cyprinodontidae; genus Orestias; species Orestias chungarensis. The sequence continues at coordinate 211,657 of JAVLVB010000475.1, forward strand.
CTCAAGCAAAACCCCTGTTTTCTTCATCAACAAATGAAGAAAACATGGAAGCATTGTAGATCATCCCGGGAGTGGCAGTCCTACAGAAATGGCAAGGCAAGGCAAGGCAAGTTTATTTGTAAAGCACATTTTTGTGTACAGGACAATTCAAAGTGCTTTATATTGGAAAAAACATCAGAAAATGAAACAATAAAAATCAACTTTGAATTTAAAAGAAATAAAATAAAATTTAAATAAAATAATAATAATAATAATAATAATAGTAATACTATTATCATTTGCTATATGCACAGTTAAAATAAGACTGTTTTCAGCCTGGATTTAAACAACGGCAGAATTGAAACCTGTCTAACCTCTTCAGGAAGACTCTTCCAGATTTTAGGATCATAAAACTGGAATTAAGCCTCCCCTTGTTTGGTCCCGACTCAGGCCACTACCTGAGGTTCTCAGAGTCCTGGCGGGTTCATATGGCTCTAACATGTCAGATATGTACTTTGGGGCTAAACCGTGAAGAGATTTGTACACAAGCAAGGCTGTTTTAAAGTCTATTCTTTCAGTGACAGGAAGCCAGTGCAGAGACTTGAGCACTGGACTAATTTGGTCATATTTCCTGGTTTTGGTCAGAGTAGCAAATAAAAGTTAACAAGGATGGGGGGACAACAGGAGACAAAACGAGAAACCTTCAAATACTAGAAGCACTAGAGATTTGGGACTGAGTCAGGGTTTTACCGGGAGTAAACAAACACTCAGGCCACTAGTAGCTGATCCACCACTCCTCTTCTACTGACTCAGCTCATCAGCGCCAACCGGGCGCACATGGGTTAGAAGGAGCTCCAGCAGAGGAGGAGCACAGGGGGATATGTCGTGACGACAGCCATACCTGCTGACCGGGAGAGTAGTCGGGGGCTGGTGTGCGTCTCCGGTCAGCATATTTCTTGTTCTGGGCAGAGGATCTTTGTAAGGCTGCGATGGTCTCCTTCCAGATATTGCGAATGTGGCTGATGTGATGGTGAACCGAGGTCACCGAGATATCCCTCTCGTCGGCTGGGAACACTGGTGGCTGGTACCCTAAAGAGATCTGGAAGGGGGACAAACCAGTGGCAGCAGAGACTTGAGAATTGTGGGAATACTCAACCCAGGGAAGGTGCTGGTTCCAGTCGGTCTGATGGGTGGAAGTTAGGGACCGGAGAGCTGCCTCGATCTCCTGGTTAAGTCACTCTGTCTGACCGTTAGACTGGGGGTGGTAACCAGAAGTGAGACTGGTCTTGGCCCATAGGGCTGCACAAAAACGTTTTCAGACTTGAGAAGCGAATTGGGGGCCATGGTCAGACAGGATATCAACGGGTATGCCATGTAGCCGGAAGACACGTTTCACCAGGAGTCGGGCAGACTGGAAGGCAGAGGATAGCTTGCGTAGGAGAATGAGATGGCAGGCCTTGGAAAAACGATCAACAATGGTGAGAATAGTGGTCATACCTTGAGCGGGTGGAAGGTTAGTGATGAAATCAGATGCGATGTGGGACCAGGGACGTTTGGGGATTTTGAGGGGCTGCAAAAGGCCCGAAGGAGGTTTATTGCCGGTTTTATTTCTCGAGCAGACTTGAACATAGTCAATGATGTCTTTGTGGAGGTTTGGCCACCAGAACCTACGGGAGATCAGAGCTATTGTCCAACTGGAACCAGGGTGACAGGAGAGGCGAGAAGTGTGGAACCAGTGAATGAGTTGTGAACAGACGGAAGATGGTACATGTAAAGTTCTCTGAGGGGTGGTTCGAGGGTCAGGGTCACGGAGGAGGGCGTTTTGGACGATGCCTTTGATCTCCCAGGATACCGAGCCAACCACGAAGTCAGGAGATATTATGGGAGCTGGAGCAGTGAGAGAATCATCCGGTGAGAACTGGCGGGAAAGGTTATCAGGTTTAATGTTCTTGGATCCTGGCCTGAAAGATATGGAAAGATTAAACCGAGAGAAAAACAGAGACCAGCGAGACTGTCGGGGATTGAGATGTTTTGCAGATTTAATATACTCCAGGTTGCGATGGTCAGTCCAAACCAGCACCGGATGGATAGCACCCTCCAGCCAATGACGCCATTCCTTTAGTGCTAGTTTGATGGCAAGAACTTCACGGTCTCCCACGTCATAGTTGCGCTCAGCTGGGGATAGACGTCGGGAGAAGAAGGCACATGGATGGAGCTTGTTGTCCTCTTCCGATCTCTGGGAGAGGATGGCTCCAACTCCCAGGTCAGAGGCGTTGACCTCTGGAGTAAATTGGAGAGAAAGATCAGGTTGAACTAAAACGGGGGCTCGAGAGAAAAAGGTCTTGATTTGGTGAAAGGCTTGTTCTGCTTTGGGGGTCCATGTGAAGGTTCTTTTGACTGAGGTTAGGGCTGTGAGTGGGGAAACGGTCTGGCTGTAGTTCTTAATAAAGCAGCGATGAAAATTGGTAAAACCTAGGAAACGTTGTAGCTGTCGTCTTGAGTCTAGAGTGGGCCATTCAGTGACTGCAAGAACCTTGGTGGGGTCTGCTCGGATCTGCCCGCCCTCGAAGATATAGCCGGGAAATGTGATGATTGTCTGATGAAACTCACATTTCTTGGCCTTGATATAGAGCAGGTTTTGGAGAATATGTTGGAGGACTACACGGACGTGGAATCTGTGTTCTAAGGGGTCTTTGGAAAAAATGAGAATGTCATCCAGGTAAACAAAAACGAAGATGTTGAGGAAGTCACGAAGTACGTCATTTATGAGGGCCTGAAATACAGATGGCGGGTTACATAAACCAAAAGGCATAACCAAGTATTCAAAATGTCCAAGAGGTGTCTTGAAGGGTGTCTTCCAATCATCCGCCTGGCGAATAAGGACCAGGTGATAGGTGTTGCGGAGATCCAATTTAGTGAAAATGGTGGAGTTGTGAAGAGACTTGAGAGCTGCGGTGATGAGTGGTAATGAATACTTGTTTTTGATGGTGGTGTTGTTAGGCCTCTGTAGTCTATGCAAGGTCGGAGCAAACCATCCTTCTTGGAACGAAGAAAAAGCCTGCCCCAAGCGGAGAAGAGGAGGACCTAATAATGCCAGTAGCAAGGGACTCATTAATATAGGTCTCCATCGATTCCCGCTCCTTGTGAGAGATGTTGTAGAGACGGCTGGAAGGCAATGGAGCTCCGGGCAGAAGATCGATGGCGCAGTCATAAAGTCTGTGAGGAGGTAAAGAGCAGGCCATACTCTTGTTTAAGGCCTGCTTTAAGTCCAGATATTCCTTGGGAACATTGTTGAGGTCCTAGGAATCGATGGAGATGTCCTCCTCGGGCGGGCTAGGAGGAACGCCGGCCTAGGGACAAGAGGAGAGGCAGTTAGATGAGCAGGAGGAAATGGAGCAGTCTGACCAGTTGATGGTGGGGTTATGGTCCTGGAGCCAGTCAAAACCCAGCACTATATGGGGCTGAGAGGAGGAGAAAACAGAAAAACAGTCTTATTTCCTTGTGGTTTCCGGAGATGACTAACTGAAGTGGACTGGTGATGTGGGTTATCTGAGGTAGTGACCTGCCGTCAAGAGCGGCAACCTGAAGCGGGGTGTCTAAAGATGAGTTAGGTAAAAAGATATTTGGGCAACTAGGGGTCTTTCGCAACCAGAATCGACTAACACGGATAAATGAAAGGTCTTATGGTTGTGGATTAACGTGGCAGGAAGGAGAAGACGAGACTGCATCCTCCTTTGCCGTTCCTCCGGGGTTAGCCTGGTTTGTCCGACCTGCATGGGTTCCGGTCCCGGGGGCGATGATTTACGGGGTTCAGGAACAGTCCTAGGGGGAGCTTTGAAAGGCTGGGACAGGGGCTGAACGTCTGCGGGGGCCTGGCTGGCAGAAATTCTACGGTTTACCCTTAAACGATCCCTTTCTCACAGACGGCCGTCAACACGGGCAGCCAGAGCAATAAACTCATCAAGAGTGTGAGGCTTATCAAATAATGCAAGTTCATATTGTAGGTACTCATTTAGAGAGTGAAGAAACGCGCTCTTTAAAGCACGAGGGTCCCATTCCAACTGGGCCACCACAGTACTAAACTCAACAGCAAACTCGGCCACGGTTCTGGAACCCTGTCGTATTTTCTGCATTTTACGGGAGACTGTCAAATAATCGGTCTCATGACCAAAAACCCTCATGAACTCATCTCTAAAGTCTTGGAACGACAAACAAAACTCAGGATATCTCTGTAAACGAGATTCAGCCCATTTAAGAGCTGTACCGGACAACTGACCGATAACAAACACAATCATGGCGTCATCATTGAGAAATGAATGAGGCGAGTGGGCAAAAACTAACGAACACTGCATCATAAAACCCTCGCTGCCGCCAGCACTTCCGGAGTACCTCTCAGGAACCGGAAGGGAGACCCCTCGGGGAACCAGAACCGGAAACTCTTGATCCGGATGTGGCGGTGACAGAGGGAAGGAAGCTGTTGCGCCCTCATACGGAGGAGGTGTTAATTCTGAGGTTTTCGGGACCAGATTCTGGAGGAGGTTTGTTATTTGATCCAAGGTTTGATTAGTAGTGGCTTGCTGTTCGGATAATGATCGGAGGACGGACTCGTGAGAATGAAGCATGGCGGATTGGTCTGTTATAACCCTCCTGAGAGCCTCTTGTGGGTCCGCTTGGCCTGAGTGTTCTGTCATATTATTTATGCTTCTGACCCACATGAAACGAGAACTCTCAGGAGATATTTACAATGATATTTATTTAGGAAGATGAGGAAAAGGGGATCCGGCAGCGGGCAGCAACAGGCAACAGCAACGAGTGGTGAGGAACGGGGAACAGCGGGGCCGTAGTAAATGGCAGGGAGCTGGAAATGTCTACGATGTGGGAGACCGGAAAACTTCTGAGGGTGAGTACAGGCAAGGTGAGTAGCTGCAAACGGGAGAGGGAAAAATGAATGGAACGATCTTACTTGTGTGGAGTGAACAGTTGTCGCCAGGGAGGAGTGAGTGGTGAGTTTCTTTCAGTGGAGATGGTGAAGCTGAAGTCCAGGGGGTGTGTGCAGCTCATGGAGCTATGCTGGAGCGGCCAGACAGAGCAGGGAACCAGATGGACGAGAACAACCACAGTGGATCTTGAGGTAATTTTGAGTTCTGGAGATCATGGTAACCTGAGGTTAACACAACAGTGGTAAGAGGCGCGGGGAAAAAAAAGTAGCAAATGAAAGTTAACAAGGATGGGGGGACAACAGGAGACAAAACGAGAAACCTTCAAATACTAGAAGCACTAGAGATTTGGCACTGAGTCAGGGTTTTACCGGGAGTAAACAAACACTCAGGCCTCGAGTAGCTGATCCACCAATCCACTGACTCAGCTCATCAGTGCCAACCGGGCGCACCTGGGGATGAAGGAGCTCCTACAGAGGAGGAGGACTGGGGACCCCCTGTGGCCAGCTGGAGAAGTGGCTGAAATAAACTCACACTGACACCTCGGAGGTTTGTAGATGGTAATACAAAGAATGGAAGATTGTTTTGTATCCAATTTGAATGATACGTACTCAAATGATGAAACAACCCCAAATGCAAATTTATGAATGGGTATATTATATATTGCACAAACCCCCCCACCCCTCTGGTTTGCACGTGTTTCAGATAAAAAAATTGAAGTGAAGTGGACTAGCTTCAATCAGGACTGTAGTAAGTGACAATATATGGAAGAGTCTTCTGTGATCAGACTTTTCGTCAAATTAATCCAAATGACTTGCAGTGAGATCTGAAATGGACCTCTGTGGTTCTTTACAAGTGAGAGAAGCCCTAGATGATGATGCCCTACCTCTCTCCTTCCAAAAAAACCTCACACAATCCTTAGTTTGACAAAGAAGAATGATACAGCCATGAAAGCTCCACTTGACATTTAAAACAACTGCAAGACTGAATACTAGTTTTTCTGCGTTTAATAAAAGTAAACTTGCACTAACTCTGGCATGACGGACTATAAACGCATTTATTTTCTTAAAGCACAACCAGCTTTATTTGCAAGAAAGGAAAAGTCTTGAAGAAAGACCCCTAATTTAAAAAAAATTATCTTGTGTTTAGGCAAGTGAGGGGTGGCGAAAGGAGCGCATCTTGGACGTGCCTCTTTGTAAGGAGGACTGTGAACAGTGGTGGGAAGACTGCAAGGACGATCTTACCTGCAAGACAAATTGGCACAAGGGATGGGACTGGAGCTCAGGTGAGACTCACACAAAAAACAAGCAGCACAGCCACCACACAACACGACTGATTAAAGCAGCTTAAATATTTAATAATGTGTGTGTATATATGTATATATATATTTACAGCTCCATTGTATTACATTGTGTGAGATTCCTGTCATGTTCCACATTTCTCTTACAGGTACTAACAAGTGTCCTGCAGACAGTAAATGCACAAAATGGACAGATGTCTTTGCAACACCCAAATTTATGTGTGAAGTAATCTGGACCAACTCCTACCTTTACACCACTTATAGCAAAGATTCGGGTCGCTGCATGCAGCTTTGGTTCAATGGAGCAAACCCCAACAAGAAGGTGGCCGAGTACTACCTCAACAGCGCGCAGCGTGGTCAAAGTTTTCCTGTGACTACGCTGCTCCTCCTGACTGTCACATCTTTCTTCGTAGCAATTTACTAGCATGTCACATTTAGCACGCCCCACACCACAACGGCGAAGAAAATTAAAATAGTTACAAACCCATTTTGTGTCTGTTAGTGCTTTTTTAAGTCTTCTAGAATCTTTCTTTGGTTTCTAAAGGTCAGGCAACGTTGTCAATGCAGGTTTTAGAAAAAAAAATACAACTTATCAATCCCGAATGAGTAGTTTACTGCTCAAATATAAACAAAGAATTTTCTAAACAAAGAATTTACAATGGATTTTCTGAAACTGAAAACTATCACATTAATCTTTTCAAGCCTCAACCAAAACCTCTAGGGCTCTCCATCTTTGGTTCACTATTAAATATTTTCTTTCAATACCTATTATTTCTGTTTGGGGTCTCAGGGCTGGGCCTCACATCTCACTTACTGACCACCGAGCCCCCACCAAGACATGTCTGTGGGGCGCCAGTACCAACCAGCAACTATGGAGGCATGGATTTGTCTGGGCACCACAACGAATTGCTAATAAAACAATGGTTAGCTCTGTCACCTCGGAACAAGAAGCTGTTGTTTTCAAATATTAGGTGAGAATTTCGGTGTTTGCTTTAAGGTAGCTGCATTTCACAGTTTGTAATATGCCGTTAAACCGTCCTTTGGCAAACGCTTGGCTTTCTTTTCCAGGATAAAGACAGAGAAACAATAAATAACATTTAAGGTTCATCTGTAACATCACTGCAATTAAACTACGACGATGACACCATAGATGTTTAAGGATCTTTATAGACAATGATAATAAAGCAAAACTAAAAAATTTTTTTTATTAAATTCATGGAGAGACAGCCATGATTATATATTATGGTTCCTTAGGTTGTCTCCTAAATACAGACAGAAGATCAGTTTAATAATCCAAAGAAATGGAGAATAAAATAAGTTTTAAAGGGACTCGTCCTATCTAATCTAATAGAAAATATGGAATATATGATGGTATAACATAATGTGCTCTAACTATTTCTGTTCTTAAAATCTCATTTTTTGCTGTATATTTATGTTTGGGAATTTCTGGTAGATGTAAGAATTGTTAAATCAATTCTCACCTACAACACACTTTTGTTTTCTTATTATGGTAGGGCATGCATCAAGTTGCTCTTCTGTGTTTTTGAATATGTATCCAGAAGGCAAGGCAAGGCAAGTTTATTTGTATAGCACATATTCGTGTACAAGACAATTCAAAGTGCTTTACATAGGAAAAAAGATCAGAAAATGAAACAATAAAATAACCTTTGAATTTAAAAGAAATAAAATAAAAATAAAATAATAATAATAGTAATAATATTCTCAGTTGCTATATGCACAGTTAAATAAGAGTTTAGGTGGATGTCAATTGTCACCTTGATCAGAGCTGTCTCAGTGCTGTGGTGGGGCCTAAAGCCTGACTGGAAAGCATCAAAAACATTTGTTAGATAGGAGAAAGTCACTCAGCTGTTGGTATACAAATTTTTCCAGCACATTTCCTAAGAATGGCAGGTTTGATATGGGCTGGTAGTTGTTCAGGACTTTTGTACCACGAGGATGTTTTTAGCCAACAAGAAAAATATCTTTAGTTGTTTTTGGTTTTAGAAACTGTCTGATGAATGCAATTTAGCCATATTAATTTAACTCAGGCAAATTAAGATCAGAGCACTCTTTGACTGTTAGGTTAGTAGACTAGTGACTTCTGGAAAGCTTCATTACTTTTCCATCTTTTATTTTTATTTGTGAATAATGCCTCTGGCTGTTGTTTGCTGTGCTTCCAACGTATTGAGATTGGTTTGGCCACCATTTAATAATAATAAACGTTCTGTTTATTTAAAGCCTAGATACTCCAAGATCTCTTTTTCCACACACGACATTTTCAATTCCGATTGATATTTTTACTCCACAGTAATGGACTTTATTGTGTTGGCCTGTCACCATTAAAATAAGTTCAAAGTTTAGGTTACAATGTGAAAGTGTAAAAGTTTAGGAGATATCCCTAATTTTCCAAACTACTGTTCCCAGTTAGTTTCACGTTTATAAATACGCATCCTTGGCACAACAGGTGACACCTCCTGAGTCTGAATCTCAGGATGGCAAACTATAAACACAAAACTTGATGCTGATTTTAATCATATAAGTTTATGGCTAAAAACATTAATCCACACTACTAATGGTTGTCAGCAGGACAAAACATATTCTAGTTAATGGATATTTCATATTTACATGTCACAAAAAATAAATGTCTTTTAAAACACAATCTGCCTTATGTTTATCAAACTAGATACAAGAGCAGTGATGCAAGAGGTTTTCTTTGTGTTGCAATGTCTTCACGTTTTTAAACTTCAATTTTGCAACTTAAGCCAATGGTAAATATATAAGGAAGCAAACAAAAAAAACAACAAGCAGAAAACTAGTTATGTGTTAGGCATTTCATTTTTAAATAAATCTAGCAACACCTTTGGTTGGATTTTCGCTGCAGACATGTTTTATGCACTCTCAAACTCAACTCAGATTCAGACAGATGCAGAGTTATGTAACAAACAAACCAAAAATATGTCTACTGTTATTAAGACTCAGCTTCTCTGAGATCATCAGCCACACTTACAAAACACTCACACACACCTCACTGTATGTTGGTCTCTCCGTTTGTCTCTGTGACCATGCTTGGAGTCAGAAAGGGCTGAATCCTCCCTATCAGTGGCCTTTTTTTTTTTTTCTTGTGGTGAGTCAGTCTGCTGTAACTTGGCAGTTACACCTAATGGGTTTAATTGCGTGTGGTCTGGGAAAGAAAATAGAGTTGCATAACTGGATTACAGCGTATATTGAGAAACTGCTAGAGCCAGGCATTCCCACTGGTTTTAGGTACCCGCAAAGGAAATCCCTCGGGCATTAGTGAAGGCTTTGCCAACGTAGGTGACAATTTATTGTAGGTAAATTCCCCAAGATGAAATGTGTGGGGTTTTTTCCCCTACAGTATGGATTTAACTAAGAGGAAACTCTAATTAAGGACCATATCTGACAGTTAAGTTAAACAAACGTTGCCCAGTTTACCAGGATGTAGCAATTAAAAAAACTACTTTTGGTATGGACTAATTATAACAATAATCTATTCCTAACATTATTCTTATTTAGTTATCATATCACTTTCAATAACTTCATAATTAGGTTTCAAATTATGTCAAAATACAACCAAAGCGGCATAAAAACGGAAACGTACTATTTGATGTAACACATTAACAGTAGGTGTACGCTTTAAGAACAACGCTCACTCAGAGAAAGTATGTATTCTCATGCATCCCCACGCAGATACATTTTTAAATACAAGTTTGTTAATCATGCTCTATCATTTTGTAATCGGATCTCTGCAAGGTATCTCAGGCCATCTGTAACAAATGAATGCAAGAAAATTATTTACAGCAACAAAAAAAGTCTATCACTCTGCTGAAGTGTTCAGGAACCCCAGGTTGCTTTTATACTGGCCTTCAGTTGGGCTCAATTTTGGCTAGGGTCATTTATCTTGTTGCAGACACGTTCCAGACACGTCCTGTTGGATATCAGGGGTAGTTTGTCGGGCAAATTCAACTTAGTGTTTTTTTTCCACCAAATTGGGTCCAGTGCCATTTTAGGGCTTCACAGAAACCCACTCCAGCTCTGGCCGTGGAAAAAAGACAGCCAGCTGTTTTAGCAATGGGCAAATGCAGCTTCTTACCTTGGGGTATTTCTGCTAGGAGCTTGCATGTTCTCCCTGTGCATGTATGGGTACTCTGCAGGTACTTTGGCTTCCTCCCAGAGTCCAAACAACACAATTGTCCCTTGCAAAACCCATAAGGATAAGTGGATTGGACAATTAGTAGATAGATGGATATTTCTAAATTTCTTAAGTTCCTCATCATAAGTTTTAATGATTATTGTAATAACTAAAGTGGTCCTCAAAATCCCAGACTTACATATCTTTTGGATTTTTGTAGCTACTGTTTAGCCAGCAATTAAACAAGACGTTTAGTCAATATATAGGACATAATATACTTGAACATTTTTAAAAATGTGGCTCATGTTGTATTTTAATGTTCAGGTTTTTACAATGTTCAGTTATAAGGAGTTGGAAGCCAAAATACAACTTTTCGAACTGAATCACTAGAATAAATGAATGTTTCTTTTCTATGTCATTCCAGTTGAATTTAAAATACAGTTTGTCCAATTGTTTGCTTCCTCGGTCCCTTCCAGGCTCATTTTTGAGTCAAGCCGACCAGAAACAAACTCAAAACTCCTTTAAAAAAAACAAAAAAACCAGGAGTCTGCTGTATGTAACCTCCAAAATAAAGCCCAGCGTTTCCTCCCACAGCGTTATTTTATTTTGACAGTCCGCGGCTGCAGCTGCTACTCCACTGCCCCGCGTCCAGCGTGGATTTGCATACCCTGATTTCCGTGGGACTGGGAAGCGAAAGAAGAGGGTGGTGCGCCTTTCAGGAACCGATCCGTAAAGCAACTTCTTAGATTAGCGCATCGCAGCGCCGCCGCTGGGATTAAACAAACTCTCCTCCGCTTCATTTCCCCCCTTTCCTCCAGCTCTGGATTATTGTAGCCTATTTGTCAGGAAGCGGCTCGATTCGGAAGGGCTGCGGCCATGGCCGGGGGTGGAGGCGGCGGGGTGTCTCCGCTGGGGCCCGCTCCGCCGACGTGGTACCACCGAGACCTGAGCCGAGCCGCGGCCGAGGAGCTGCTGGCCCGGGCGGGCAGAGACGGCAGCTTTCTGGTGCGGGACAGCGAGAGCGTCAGCGGGGCGTACGCTCTGTGCGTGCTGTGAGTTACTGCGGCTGTTTCTGCTTTTGATTCACACTTTGTTGTTTTGGTCGTTTTCTGTCTGCGTTTAGCTTGAAAACGTCGTTGTTTTTGTTTTGTTTTAGCGTAAACTTTGTGTTTTGTTGTGTTGTTAAGTACAAACTTTGTTGTTTTGTCTTTTTTTGTTTACTTTTATCTTATAAACTTTTTTTTGTTGTGTTGTTAGAAGTTGTTGTTTTGGTCGTTTTTTGTTTACTTTTTGTTTGAACTTTGTTGTTTTGTCGTTTTTTGTTTTGTTTTATCTTTATGAAGTTTGTTGTGTTGTTTAGTTTAAACATGGTTGTTTTGTTTTGGTGGTTTTCGTTTGTTTCTTTTAGTTTAAACTTTATTTTCTTTCTTGTTTTTTTGTCTTGACCAAATCAGAGAGAGTGTTATTTTATTAATGTATTTTTAAAAACTTGCCAAAGTCTACTATTACTCGTCTTCTGTAAGTTAGAAATAAGGCAGCAGAGGATGCGATAAGACTGTAGGTTCAACTGTGTTTACTTTCTCCTTGAAGGGAAAATTGAGTGGGAGAGAGGCGCAGCCTGTCAGGCCTGCAGTGAAACTCCCAAAAAAAAAAAACCTCCACTTTGTTTCTATTTGATGTGGTTCCCTGCAGCGCACTTTTTTCATTTTACAGGATCCTCTGCTGCAGGCTCTGGAGATGGTTGCAGATAGGAAGGAAAGGGTGGCACACTTTCATGAGACACTGCAACCCCTTAAATCTCCTAAGTTGTGTTTGGGAAGCTGTTTTAGTTCAGTGAGCCGACCCATTCTGTCCAAAGATACTATTGATCAATATTCAGGGCCTTAGTTTGTCTTAGACATGTCTTGTAGAAATGCATCAATCGATTAAAACTGGATTTAAACTATATGTCTTTGATCAACTGAATGCAAATGTTTCCAGCTGATTTTTCAAAACAAAAGATGACTCTCGAGGCAAATATGAAAAGAATGGAAGCTCCTTCCTTAACCGAGGTTCCACGGTATATAGAGAGAGTAATATATATATATATATATATATATATATATATATATATATATATATATATATATATATATATATAAAGCAAGAAACAAGTGGGCCTAAAACAAAGCCTTGGGGTGCTCCACATACTAGATCAGTGGTCTCCAACCCTGGTCCTGGAGAGCTATATTCACTTGTAGATCTGAGCTATTCAGCAGGTTTCTTCCTTTAACCTTTTGGGCTTGTGTTTATGTTACTTTAGCTGTTTAACTAAATATTTTTGGTAACTACCTATTGAATTTAAAAAACACTGATAACTTAGGTACCTCATTTCATGTGTGTTTTTGCAAAGCCGGTTGTGAGATGACAAAACATTGCACGTAAAGTGCAAGCTGATCGTTCAGTGGGGACTTTGGAGGCCTGTTTGCACAATAAATGTGACAACATTTTTACTTACAAATGTAACTTACCTAATGATCAAATGAAGCTCAAACTGCTCATATTTGTTTTACTGTAGAAATGGCCCAAGTTGGGTTAGTAGGGTGCAGCAATGGGATGGTTAAATTTTAGAGTCCGATATTGATGTTCTGCATGCAGAAAAAGATCACAAGGCTCTACAGATGCAGGAAACACAAAGTCATGTGTTCTGACATTGGCTCGACCTACATCCCCTATCGGATAGTTTACCCAATGCTCTGTGGAGTGTTGCGTGTTTAGACATCAGCAGGGCTTGATTTCATGCTACACCATTATGGATCTTTGCAAAAACCTCAGCAGTGCTTTTAATTTATTGAGTGCTCGACCTGAAACCATATGCAACAAGAAAATTAATTGAGACTTGAACATTTCTAGAGGAAGAATATCCAATTTTTGTCTTTAATTAAGTTTCAGTTTTTAAAATTGTTGTTTGCGAGTTTGAGTAAAATGCTGAGTACCATTATTTGATCCCTAAAGCAGCTTTTCTTCCTACATGAATCCCTTGCCTCGCAAAGCGGCTGGTTGCTTTTGATATCTTTCCTTTCTCTTGTAGGTCATTAAACGTCACAAAGATTATAATTTCCTGGAAGGATGTCGAGCATCACCTCGTTACCAACAGCATTCCTGAGATTAATTTATCATTTTTTCCCGACGCTCCCTTCCTGTCTACGTTTGCTCTTTATACACCATTGACTGTTGTTAGAAAGAGCCTGTCAGAATGTCCCGCTGCTTTTCAGAGAGCGCCTCATCTTCAGCTTCATTGGTCACCATCTTATTTTTAAGAGAATAACTTTGGTTAAGTCAAATACAAAAATGACCACCTTCTGCTTTTACAGTTGTTTAAAATTAGTTGTCGAGTGCCAATTATCATTCTGCCCAAATTACAATTACTGTAAAAGTATTCACGTCCCATTAATGTTTTTTTCCTTTTTCTTTGTTTTGATGTATCCATCATGATGGGCAAGATTTGGCTATTTGACCCAAAAAACACTAATAAAACTCAGATTTTAAATAATGACAAGTAAAACTATGTAAGACAAACAAGGTCTGGCATTTGCTCTCTTTTTGGCCTACTTGCTTCTTGATGAATTAGCGCACAACTAATAGTGATGGTGACAGTAGTTTGCTGTCCTATCTGAGCTTTTTATGTCTGCAACTCCTCAAGAGTTAACATAGCTGTAGTTTTTTTTTTTTTGGTGGGTTTGTAGTTATGGCAATAATTTCAGATGATGCGTTGAGCATAGTTTTGTAAGCTGCTAAAAAACACAGGATATAGATTTATATAGTAACCTTTCTAACCTTAACTACTACTTTATGTTTACTTGGAAGTCATGCTGAAATGTGTAGTGAGTTTCTTGTTTTTATAATTTTTTAAAGTTATTTTCCGTCAATGAACAAACAACACCATGAAGCATGGATGCTTTATTTACTCATCAGTTGATTCCTGAAGTGAATTATCTGTAATGGTTCATATTTAGGCGTATTATAGTAGATATAAATGCACAATTTTTTCCCTGTTGCCTTTTTTAAATATGCATAAAAAACCAAATTTACTTTCTACTTAACAATTATTCCTGATATCATGTTGATCCATTACTTAAAATCCATATTAGTGACAAAATATTTGAAAAACGGTTTTGCTTTACTGGTAGGGTTTTAATGAAGCTTATATGTTCATCTCTCTCAGCTGCACAAAAGTTATTTAAGCTGACGGCTGAAACAACCATAAAAAAAAGGCTTTGATGGACTGTCTTCAGCTACCTCATTCTGACAGATTATTTTACATTTGAGAAATATTATTAAAGCGCAGCTGCAGCCTTTTAACATGAAAATATAATTATTTAGTTAGATCCAGGGACAAAACAGCAGCAGCTGCCTCAGAAGAGGAACCATGGAAAGTACGAGCGTTGCCTGACTTGTGGTTAAGTACCTCCTAAGCTTTTTGTCGCATGACAAGCAAAACGGAAAACTCTAAAAGGAAAATAAAAAGTAGAGGCATCATTGTTTGAATCAAAAGTGATTCAATACGATTTCATTTCCCGCTTACTGGTGGTGTACAAAGACTGCTCTTGTAGCCAATCACAGAGCTTTTTTTATATATTTGACAGAAACAGCTCTATTGTGAGGAAACAGAACCATCAGACTAGTATAAACCTGAATTTTGGTGGGAAGTGGTTAAAGATGGGGGTTTGGTTATCAAAAGGATCTCCAATGCCATTGATTACCCAGTGTAATAATCTAAATTAGCCATAAACCCAGTGTACTACTATGGAAAATGATTAAACTGTTTTAAAACAAGGACAAAATAAAACCTAGTTGAGATTTTAAACTGTCCTTGCATCTCATATTTGGGATTAGTCTGTAGAATGACATTAAAACAGTGCCTGTGTGTATTTTATACACACTATAGTTCCTTAAAATAAGTATTAGATTTCCAAAATACCTGCAAGTCCTTCATGACAGATTCTAAGATCCACAAATAGATAAAACACTGCAACTTTGCTGTAATCAATATATATAGGCATCCCGCTATCACCTGAAAGTCTTGCTTTACCTTGCAGCCTAAATGGAGAAATTAGATCTGAGAAAATATATCTTGTAACTGATACTTTAAAAGACCAGTTAGAACCTTCTTCCCTCTATAAGAGCATCCACACTGAGGGGTGTTGTCATCACTGAAGACTGGGTTGAGTTTATTCACTAGTTCTGGCTTTCCAAATCAGAAACAGAGTCAATTAAACATGTCAGAGTTGTGGAGAGTGGGCTCTTAAGTTTCGTACTTAGTTGACTGCAGTATTAACCAACACAACACACAAAGTCTCATTCACCTTTACTACCACATGGTTACATCTGGTTCAAATTTTTTTAAATGGGGCCGCACATTTTTCTAAAAGCTCAGTTTTAGTGCTCAAATATTTTTTTAAATCTATTTTTGGTTTCATGAAGCCATCCTTGTGACTTCCTTTCGACGGGCTACGGAGATGCCAACAGTGTTTTATGTTCTATCATGACGCTGACCCTGTCTGATGGCCTTTCACTTCATCTGTCTATGCGTTTAGGTTTGCAAAGTTGTGCGTGTCTGCATGCATTACCATCAGAGGAATAATAATAAGAGGAAATGGTATCAACTCCTTGGATCTGATTGTTCTTGTGTCTTGTATCTTCTCCCTAAAATTTTCCCCGTAACATTTTGTTTCTAACTGACTGCTGCAGTGTAATACAGTAAGTTTGGTGAACCTATTTTAGTCTTTAACAAGAGATTCCCAGGGCAGCAGTTAAACTACAAGGAAGAAAAAAAACGAAATCTATGTGCCAGACTCTTATTGGATTTTTTATTTTTACATCCAGGCTTGTGGCTTTCAGTATAACTACAGCAAGTCTTAACATGTCAGGACCGAGTGTGTGTTTGAAACATGGATGTTTCTGTCAAAGCATACTTCACTCAGAAGGTTAGACTGTCTGCTGGATGTTTAACTCTCGTATTTACTATTATAACTTACACTAACACGTTGCATTTCAGTTATACCAACACTAAACATGACTGTATTTTGAGTGGTTAAATTGTATCAGCATAAGTGTTTAAACTCATTTAGTCATCGTTTTGCGTTAGATTATTCGGATCAAGTTGGGTTTTACTTATTTGTGTGTTGCAAGACAGTAATTGTAAATATTACTTGCAACAGTAAATATATGTGAAAATCAATAATGGGAACTTTAGTCCAACTTGGGTGTAATGAGTAAATACCCATAACTGTTGCAGGGAAAACACCCTAATCAGCACAAAATATTGAATTTTAATCCTGTTTTAATCTTGATGTAATGCGACAGACCCAACTTTTTGAAAAGTTCTTTTAAGGATCATTGAGATATTGTTTTTCTAACCGATGTGAGATGTGGGTCGTTTTGTTGTCGCTTTTAACAGCATTGGTTCTTAGCTTGAAGGCCGAACACGGCGACGGATATGATTTTTGAACAAAGTCTTCCTTGTCATTATATTTTAAACGCGGACTTTAACTGAGGCCCTCTGATGTTGTTCGTGGTTCATTTGGGACCTAGTTGAGTCGTTGATGTCCTTCTGGATTCATTTTGGTATGCCGGTCACTTCTGAGATAAAAATTGATGAGGCAGGAGGATTGATGTGTGATGTGTTGTTTTGGGGTCTTATAAGCCAACATTAGGTGGTTTACAATATTTCCTTTTTTTACAGGTGTGGCATTAATCATGTCTGCGTATGGTTATTGATATTTTGAACTATTAAAAAAAAGTGCCTATAATTCGAATTTAACTTTAAAGGGAACAACCACTTTTAGTCACGTAGACCACTTGTCCTTTGGACAGGAATTTGTCGTTAGAAATTTTTGAATTCAAAATTAGTTTGGGGAGCTAAAAGTGAGACAATAAGAAATCTTTATGGGTTAAATCCTTTTTCACAGCATTGTACATTCATGATAATTTTCTTTCTAAGCTGTGAAACCTCTCTGTCTGAATGGGGCAGTAGAAGGTCTGTACCAGAGGGAACCAGGAGGAGTCACACAAACCTGCTGTTGACGGCAACCATACACAGTAAACTCTCACAATAAAGTCTCCGTCCCACGATAAAACTCACTCTCCTTCCCTCCATTAACCCGGCAGCTACAGAAACAATAGCATTTGCTCAACAGAGCTGTAGAGGATCTCTGGCTGCTGGCAGCAGGAAAACTCACAAACGCCACTGTATACAGCTGTGACGCCTGCGTGCGGATCGGCTGCCAGAGGAGCTCCAGCGTATTGAGCTGTTGAATGCAATGCCAGTATTTATCTTGTTTGCAGTGCTGCTCTGAGCTCATATGTGGAAGTACCGTTGGGGGCAGCCCGACAAAAACACTGCTGTGAATAAAAACTAGTTCAACAAAGGAACTTCTGGTTCAAGTTCCACCTTATGTTCTTCTGACTTCAGTTTAAAGCTGAAATACAACTGCATGCGCTGCAGGAACTGATATTTAGCTGCTTCTAAAAATAGTCAGCAAACGGTAATGATCAGGCAGAAAATTTGAAGCTGATATAGATATTTTGAACTCTTGCTGATTTATATCTAGTCTCCGAATGTTGTTGATGGTGAAAGTGTCACTTTCACCTATTTACATATTGGTCGGTTTTATTCATAGATGCTTGTCGAGGAGATCGTTTTAATTTACGCACTTTAAAAGTTTAGGAAGCTTTTTTTTTTTTTATGTGCTTAAAGCCAATGGGGTCAAGAATTGCACCGATTCACTTTCACCATGTGATACTTCTTGGTTCCCTTTTATGTCTGACCTGCTGACTCAGATTTTTACCAAATGCCTTTTTTATTTTATTTACAGCACCACTTGAACACATACAGCATGGTTTTGTTTAAAGGTGGTTTTATTTAAAGACCAAAGATTGTCAGATTGATCATAAAAGAATAAAATATGTTGATTTTAATTTCAACATGTAACAAAAGTGAAGATTAGCGATGTATTGAAAACGGAAAAAAGCTTGTAATGAACAGGAAATGGTTGTTTCTTCACCAATTAATCTGATCACAGCCTGTTGAGAACATTTGGCATCTTGTGATATCCGTTTATGCTTTATGTTTTGCTCTTTCTGGCCTTGACATTTGTCCTAAACAAGCATTGTTTTTTGTTTGTTTTTGGAAATGTCAGTGTTAAATATTTTCGAGAGTGTAATTTTTTTTTCTTATAAAGAAAATGCTGTGCTGTTACACCAGTTTGATATTCTCCATATCTAGACTTTCACATACTTTGAGATAACTGTGCATTTTAAAACTTCTCGGGAAAGCCTTCATCTAATACTAAGGCCTTCCTCCTCAGGTGCAAACCATCACAGGTTTTGTCCTAGTTTTAGTTCCTGTCATGCAATAACAGCTCATCATTTCGATTCCCCTCATTTAAACAGATAATGGTTAGCAGGGACTATGTAGACATGGTTGTAAAAGCGTTGCACAACCATTTTTGCATAAGGTTTCATGCCGAGGGCTGAAATTGTGAAAACACACAAGCATATATATATATGCGCCAACCGACAAAAATCCACAATGTTTGCCTGGCAAATTGGCCATTGTGATCGGTCGACTGAACCGACGTGGGCTGCAAAGATGTAAATCGTTACTCTCCAGCTCGGGACTGCAGGCACATTGTAATATCAGAGTATCGATTTCTGATCTGTGTTTTTTTTTTTTTTATGAGAGATTGGACCCTCTTTCAGTCAAGAACACTTATTTAAAAATTTTGAGCCATTTCTATCTTTTTATTTCCCTGTCCTATCCCTTTCACAGTTCAATTAAAACGGTCTAGGGTTCGTTTTACTGTATCATGCTACAGTAAGGATAAAGCGGGCAGTCACAACTGTGATAGACAGCAGCAGGTTGAAGCTCTCTGCACTGTCCCGACGCCCCACCCCATGCTCATGGTCCCGATGACCTGGTTTATGTTATGTTACTGACACAAAACAAACATCTCCTCGCTTCATTTCTTCCCACTTATACTCGCACCTTCACCTGTCATCAGTGGTGTGTTTAATCTCCGTCTGTCCGTCCCTGCAGGTTTCAGAAGCACGTCCACACCTACAGAATCCTCCCAGACGACGAGGGCTTTCTAGCCGTGCAGGTACTGAGATGATGCGCACACCTCCTTGCCCCTCTGCTTTGGCAACAGCTGGCAGGCAGAGCGGTGCTTGTGTTGGCCTCCGAACGATCTTACGCAAACACGTGCATGCCTGGACGCACACGCCGACAGCAGCCGCTTTGTGCCTTGTGGCCGACAGCTGTGAAGCCTCCCTCCGCTTACAGGTCCACTTACAGATGGACACGCACACGACGGCATGGTGCTTTAAACCAAGACAGAGCTCCCTTTTTTTTTTTCCTTCCCCCTGTTATTTTGGCCCAGCTTATGGGGGGAAATTTCTGTCTTAGCTTCTATAACAGCCAGCTTGCTCTCCTGAATGTTTATCAAAAGGATTCTTCTTGCATTGAATTATATTTAGCTTACTTGGCTGCGTTTGCTTACACAACATTAAATATGAAACAATAGGGGCCACCAGAGATTTGGCAGGCCTGACCACCTGTAGCCGAGCAGTTTGGGTGTTTCTCACAGTAGAAAATTCCCCGCAGGAAAGGACTTGTCTTGTGCGTTCATCCTCCTCTCTCTTCCTCTTAGACGTCCCAGGGCGTCCAGCCGAAGCGCTTTAAGACGCTACCGGAGCTGGTGTCGCTGTACCTGCAGCCCAACCAGGGCCTGGTTACCACCCTGCTTTATGCTGTGGACAGGGAGGAGACGGCCATCACTGACGATAGGGACTATTCAGGTAGCCCACATTCACCACACCTCCTTACAAATGTATAATGTTTATACCCCCTATGCGTTTTTCTTTCCCGTATTGTCACATTATAAACACAAACTCTACATTATTGGGATTTCTTTTTATAGACTTATAGAAAGTAGTGTACAATTCTAAAGCTGAAGGATATCCAAACATTTTTAAGGTTTTTGTGTCACCAGTGGTGTTTTTTCATTAGTAGCTACACGTTTAGGAGGACAGAGATAATGGCAAGACATGTAAATAAACGGGGTGTGGGAATTAAATCCAGAACTGCAGCCTAGCTTTTCAAGTGTAGCATGAATACTATGAATACTAAGCTGAAAAAGAAGAGAAATAAAATACATAGTAGCAGCCGAAAGGGCAAATAGAACAGCTCTGGAGGAGTTGCAGGGATTCACAGCTGAGTCAGTTCACTCCAAGAAATTAGTCTTTTATTTAAGATTTGCAAAAAGAAAGTCTTAAATATAGATTGCCACAAGTCATGTAAGAGACACGGCGAACAGAAAAAAAGCTGCTCTACTCAGATGAAAACCTGATCTAGTTGCACTACATAGGAAATGTTGTACGTTTCCCAGCGCACACCAACCACAAGTTGGTCACCACATTGTTCTGGTTTTAACCTGTTAAGTTTAAACAAACCATGTGTCGGCTTTCTTTTGTCTTTACAATAGTGCACTTCTGTTGGTCTATCGAATAAAATTCCAATTAAATATAATAAGTTTGTAAGTAGAGTATGTATGTGTAGCTGTTGTTCTGAATGACATGAATATTTCCTGTATTTTCTGTCAAATTAACTGTTGTTTTCTGTAACTGGTAGATGGAGAAGATGAGAAGCCACCCCTCCCACCGCGCTCCGCTTCCACCTCCACTCCCCCCGGACCTGAAACTCCTACAGAAAGGTACAAAGTCTGCCTTACGGATGATTTGATTGTGTCCTGCGGACGAGAATGAACAAGGAAGCCGTGTTTCTATTGCACGCAGATTAAACGTGTTGCTTGTCAATAATAGGAGGCTACAGGAACAGATCAGATATTTCTCCCACATTCTCTCATTCTCGCACTGTAGAAAATATTTTTAGTTCCAGCAGAAGTGCTGGTTCAGATTCAGTTTTACGATGAGGCACACACTTTTCCTCCCATCCTCCACTCTACAACACGTGTCCCCTGTCTGCCTTTGGAAGGTAAACCACATCCTGCTGGAAACCACAATACTCACAGACGGTGCAAGGCTTTAATGAAGCGTAAGCGGTCCTGTGAAAGAGCGCATCGGACCTTTTAGACCTTAACAAACAGGCTAAGAGTTGCTAGTTGGCATTCTTTTCATGCTTTTTATGCAGTATTATTTTATCATTTTTGTGTTTATGAATCAATGCATTGAAATTTTTTCCCCCTTACACTATTCATAATAAACATTTGAATTTGCTAAGTGAAGTGTTACTATCTATAAAAAACAAACAAACTGGTGCACAGATAAAAATCTCAAAAAGGAAATAATTGCTTTGTAGTGTTATGTGTTCAGCTCAGAAAGAAAGAATTTTATATAATGATTTTATATTGCACAACAAGTAGACAGGCCGTCATTAGTACGTCATTATTTAAGAGGAATACAAATCTGAAAAGTGTGGTGTGAATTTCTGTTCAGCCTTTATTACTCTGATCATTTGAGTGAAAACTCGGTGCAAGTAATTGTCTTTAATATTCACCTAATGAGTTAATAGGGGAAACCCGAGTGTAGTTTAATCTCATTCTGAATACAGTTCTGTAAAGTTTTCAGCTGTTTTTAGATAACATTAGAAAAAAACTGCAACATAAAAAAAAAAAATGGGAGAAAAAAGTTTGTGGAGAAGTTAAAAGCACATTAGGCTAGGAAACTGTTTCCTCAGATTTTAATTTCTCGTGAAGCACTGCTCAACTGCAAACCTACCAAACCATTAGTGTTCAGCTAAGATATCAGACAAGGTGAAAACTAGTCAACAAAGAGAGAAAGAAATTAGCTAGTCATAAAAATGATCTTTCTGCTCTACATGCAAAACTCTGTACTTGGTAGAGATCAAAAACTTTCATACCATTCCCAGGGAGACCTGTATGGTGCTGTGGGGATGTTTTTCTTAGCAGGGATGGGGGGTTTGGTCAGAGTTTATAGGATTGGAATGAAACTCAGAAGAGGCTCCAAAAGAACCAGCAAGAAAACAGCCCAATAGAAAGTGTGAGCGTACAAATAAAGCTATAATGGTTAAAATACATCTGCGACCCAGTTAAAGTTTAAACCTTGGAAAAAAAGGTGATGTCCCCCAAATCTGATATGGATTAGACCAATTTGAAAAGGTCAGGTAACGAACTTAGTGTATAGACACACAAAGCTGATAGGGATGTGCGCAAGACAGCTTGCAGCCTGCAAGGGAAGGTTTGTGGTTGTTAATGATCATATATGAATAAGCTTTTAGAGCTAGCCAGTGTATGTGACCTGACATGAGAGTTTGTTATCGCGCATCGCCATAAAGTAAGCAACACAAATTATGACTTAAATACAAATACAAGTGAGAATGTATGTAAGAACGCAAGTTGGCTTTTACTTTAATCGTTTTAGTTGCATCAGACTTACTTGTCTCGACGTGGTCTGTTTTAGCACCCCGGCGTCTAACGGACTGAGCACCATCTCCCACGAGTACCTGAAGGGCAGCTATGCGCTGGACCTCGAGGCCGTCAAGCAGGGAGCGTCCTCCCTTCCTCATCTCAACAAGACTCTGGTGGCCTCCTGTAAACGTCTCAATGGGTGAGACACAGATGGGAACTGTGTTACCCATATAGAACCAGTCTTTCTTCCTTAGCTTCACAATAATTCAGGTGATGCATTTTGACAAATTAAGATTACAGAAATCTCTTTTTTTTTCTCTTCCCAGGGAGGTGGATAAGGTTCTGTCTGGTCTGGAGATCCTCTCTAAAGTGTTCGATCAGCAGAGTGCGTTTATGGTCACTAAAATGATCCAGCAGGTATGCATCTTTGTCTTCATGTACGTATGTGTTTGTGTCACTGTGGGTTCTTTAAAAAAAAAATGAAACTAAAAGAAACTTTCTGTGATGACATTTTTCAGATCATTAATAATGCCAAAAGTGTCTTTTGATCCACCATATTTTGATGTAAAATTGTCTGATTCTTCAAAAAGTTCATGTTGCTCAAATTGTGACAGATTTGGGGAACAAAACAATTTGCAGTATCATAGATCCGGATAATTCCATGTTTGTTTTTTGGATTGTATTTAGATGTTTAAGTTTCTTATTTTGAAGCGGTAGACTGCTGCTCTGCTTCATCTCCATGTGTTCTCCGCTTGACTGTATGAAACATCGTTAACACAGTGAACTGTTAAAAAAGAAGCTTAATTGACCTTCGGTCACACACGACGTCTACTGATTGAGATCAGTAGATCATTCGTAGCTGTAGCATGAGATGTGGGCTTTCCCAAGTAGTTTTAAATGCACAGTTATCTGAAAGTATGTAAAAATTGGAATATGGAGAATATCAGACTGGTTTAACAGCACAGTATTTTCTTTAGAGAAAACCATAAACCTTAGTCAGTTTTAAGAAATCCCTTCAGGTACAAGGTGGTGTGCAGTAAAATATTTTATCCTGCTGAGCACTTTATCATTAACAAAGGTAACATCGTAAACTTAAAATGATTTTAAAAAACTCAGTAAAAAAACTCAGTAAAAATAAAATAAAAATAGCATCACTATTGCGTTTAAAAACAAATGTGATCAGAGGGGGTTATATTAGTTTTCCTTCTTCATCCATCAGTCGGTAAATCAGGGAGGAGACCAGGAGCTGGAGAATTTGGTGACCAAGCTGGCGATCCTCAAAGACCTGCTGTCCTCTATAGAAAAGAAGGTAAGCAAAGAAACAGAGTTTCAATGGGACCATTAATTTTCACACACAATCAGGTTTTCGTCCTCTTTTCTCCTGTGACTCTGGCTTTCCTCTCGCATGCAGACAGCTTGCATAGTTATTTAAAAGTGTTGGGGTTTTAAAGAAAACCTCATTCACTTGATGGATCATCTGGTTGGAAAGTGTCGCAGACTGAGTTCATAGGGCAGGTTTGCAACTGCAATGTTTAGGCATTGAAACTCAACAGTCAATACTGGCAGATCTATGAAAACATTTTTGGGTTAAGAATAATTCTGGGTTCATAGCAAAGGCCAGCAACATAGTTTGACTGGCAGATTTTGTAACAAAGTAAACTACTGAATGAAGACGTACCCGTGTATATTTATGGACTGAGCTGAACCAGTTTTTCCTGTTAGCTCATTCAACTTACCCTGAAGAGATTGAATATAGATATTTTAATTTCTTTAAATTAATAATAACTTAAGAAAAACGTTATAGCTTGTATTTGATTTATGAAACTCAACATTTGCTGACATTTTAAGTGAAGCAAAATGTTACTTTTGTGGGCGATACAGAATCCAGATCTGTTCTTAACTTGTAAAGGTTTACTAAACATTCATATTGTCATTTTAGGCAGTTATACGCATTAACAGCTTAATGCACAAACAAAGGTATAGATTACAACTAAATAAGTTTATTCTGTGTTAGTTTGTTTTATGTTGGTAATGCTGACACCATCTATCACTGACAGCATCAACATTTGCCAAGTAAGTATCAGAGCAGGACTAAAGAGTGTTGTAAGAGAATGGATGGGTCTGGTGATTTGTTTGATATGACATGTTTGTGTGTGTGGTAGGAACACACACCTCCAAAAAATATTTAGGGAAGAAGCCAAACCAGTGAAGATAATGGGATAGTTTGGGATAACTGATAAACCTTCTACCATTCATTTGAAAGTTGCTTAGGCGTAGTTGCTGACCATTGCTGCACAATATATTGAATGATCATTACATTAACCATTTTTTCTTTTTATAAAACACATGTGAAGTGAGGTTTATGGTTTGTTTAAAAGGATTTTGCATGTAAAAACCCCAGATAAGACCAAATCAAATTTTCAATTGGTCTCAGTGATTTTACTCTGAACTCTGTCTAGTGTCTGAACACTGAGGTCTCACGGCGGTGTAACAGTAACCACAAGACATGAATTAAAGATGGTCGATTACAAGGCTTCTTGTTGAATGTCTTGTTTCATGTTATCTTCAATGGAAAGCCCCTTTAATTTGTCAATTTAGCAGGCAGAATTGCTCCTCTGTTACATTCAGCTACAGAGTTTGACTCTAAGTGAAGTCCATGTTAAGGTCATATTCAGTTTATGCTTCACTGTTCTACTGTAAATTAGTATAATATATTAATGTTACACAGCCTCTTTTTGGCTGTAAAAATGCCAAAGAAGAGGCTGAGTGTAAAGGTTAAAAAGGAAGTGACCGTTTTTATCTTAATGATCCAATTTTATTGAATCTTGGATGAATCTTGATTATTTATTCATTACAAGCTTTCTATGCATCCTTAAGAAGTATTAAATTCCCATATCTGAAATAAAGGCCTTAAAATGTCATAAAATTGATTTAAAAAGTAACTTGGTCTTTGTCTTAACCACATTAATCATGGCTCTTTAATCTTGCAAGACTATTTAATGTAATGTATTCATGTATATCTAGTTTTCTCGCTGGCTTTTTTGTGAGGAAATAGTTTAAGACATTATGTGACTCGAGTCAGTTAAGGATATTGATAACTAGGTGATAATATGCCGTTATTAGCTGGCGGTTCCGTTGAGGATGTGGGTGTTTTAAATACGGATGTGGGCGAATATCCTTGTGTGAATTAACAATAATTGGTTGTGTGCATTTAAATTTCACATCAGCTTCTTTAATACTCTGAAAAACTGCTCGTGCTCGGCTCCATCGCCCCACCTTTTACTCTGCTTCTAGTGCTCAAATACATAAACTGATCACTGAAGTGTTTTGAAATAAAGTAAAGAAAACAATATCTAACAGATGGAGGAGAAAAAGGTGGACTTGAGTTTCTGCACCAATATAACATTTAGGGCAGCAAAATATTGGCAAACAACACCTAACTTCAAAAATAAGTTACAACTCTCACTAACTGAGACTCCGAACATTCGAAATAAAGAGTTTAAAAATAATCTGTATTCATAAAAGTCAATAGTGGCAGATCTATGAAAACATTTTTGGGTTAAGAATAATTCTGGGTTCATAGCAAAGGCCAGCAACATAGTTTAACTGGCAGATTTTGTAACAAAGTAAACTACTGAATGAAGACGTACCCGTGTATATTTATGGACTGAGCTGAACCAGTTTTTCCTGTTGGCTCATTCAACTTACCCTGAAGAGATTGAATATAGATATTTTAATTTCTTTAAATTAATAATAACTTAAGAAAAACTTTATAGTTTGTAGTTAATTTATCACCTAATATCACCTGACACAACGTTGATCCCCATATATCATGCATTCTTAGTTATAAAACCTTTGACCTCACAGATATTCACTACTTTGTTTTTATTTATTGCTTCAAATCCCAATGAAATACATAGGGTTCTTTGTGGGGGCTTTATAAAGTGTTATAAAGAATTTTAAACTTCAAGGCTGTGAAGCTTTAATCAATAGATGCAAGTTCAGTTTTGAGAGATCTGTGTACGCTCGACTGTAGTTTGAATATCTAGGGTCTGGTTTCCTCTTGCTCATAAGGAGGGGCTTTGACTGGCCCCGGAGGAAATGGCTTCCAGTGCTATAGGACTGCAGGTCCAGACTGATTCAGACTGTCTGAATCAGCTTTTAGGAAACGGGGAATCTTATTTACAATGCATTCACAATCACTAACAAGGGGAAAAAAAGCATGTAGTCTTACGTTTCTCTTTTTTTTCCTCGCATGCCTCATAATGCTCCATAGTTGTTGCTTTCTCACTCGCGCTTTTAATTGTTTTTCCGACTTAACCGCTTCCCTCCTCTTTCTCCTTGTTCCCTCAGGCTCTGAAAGCTCTACAGGACATGAGTTTGTCCTCGCCGTGCTCCCCTCCGCCTTTCTCCATGCGCCACAGCAAAGCCATTCCTGTGCAGGCTTTTGAGGTACGCGCCTACACGGATGCCAACCACAAATAGACTTACATCAGTGGTCATCTCTCTGCAGGATGACGGTAGCCATTGTTACATTGTTACAACCAAGCTGAACATGCAATTAAAGTTATAATCGACGGCGTTAATAGTAAAGTTTTCATCAACAGCTTTAAGGTTATAATTATTTTATTTTTTTATGAAACCTAATGGGAAAAATTTTCTATTTGTGATTTATATAGTCTCTTTCAGTAATATAACATCTTTATGGCACATCCGTAATCGAGTAGTTTTTCGGGAGAATTGATACACAGCTATGTCATTTCTAAAATAACTGTTGTTGAAATTAAATCAAAGATTAATAAACCGTGGGAATCTCTGTGTTAACTTTTTGTCAGCAGCTTCCAGTTGGATGTTACTTTTAACGTTAACATGCAAACAAACTCTCGGCGTCAACCTGTTAGTACTCACAATTTCCTCTGAGAATTATGAGCATATTTGCAGGTTCTCATTTGTCGTAGGTTTCCTGAAAATGATCATACAGAACATCCTCTTGTAGATTTAGATTTAAGATTAGCTGATATATCTAATAGGCTTTTTTCTGTAATATGCATAGCATAGCTAATATTGGCCTGGTATCTCTCAACACAGAAAGAAATAAAAAGATAAATAGCTTGAAGAAATTAATAAAAACATTTCAATCTATTTCCATCAACCTAATTTTTAGCTACCATATAGATTTAAGTCACATGACTGTATCAAAAACAATCATGTGTGTTTGCACTTTGTTTTAGTTGAAGTTTAAATCGGTGTTTGAGCGTTAGTCACAAAGGTTGTCTTGGCGCCTTTTTTTTTTCTTTGTAAAATGTGTCGTGACTGAATGTAGGTTAAGCTTGACGTTTACTTGGCGGAGCTGACAAAGATCGGAAAGAGCCAGAAATACACTTTGTCTGTGGATGTCGAGGGAGCCAGGCTGGTTGTGATGAAGAAGGTGAAGGACAATCAGGAGGACTGGACCACCTTCTCACACGACAAAAGTACGAAATGTACTCCTTACATGATAATAGTCAGGATATTTTGTGTTTATTCAGTGAGGCTGAGTCCTGCAGTTGCCGTACGATGAACATCTGGTTATACTGTTCTGTCCAATAAGTTATTACTTGCTAATATGTTGTATAGTTTCAAAACCAATGTGTAATTTGTATTATTCTTTTTTCTTTTTATTATTAGCACAAGTTAAAACATTTCCTTTGAGAAATTTATCTCAAAGGGAATGACTTCTCGGCATAAACCAGATATTTACACTTGCTTTACAAAAGACACATAATCTGTTTTGTCATTGGGACATTGTTTTTCTGTTTTAAGTCAAACAAGATGGCCAAAATTACAATTGTTTTGCTATATACCCAAGTATACACAATTAACATATATAGGAGACTTTTAGTCCAATTTAAAGGTTACAGTTACAGGTTACTGTCTTAATCAGTAACTTGTAACTGATTCTACTGTAACTAAAATGAAAGTAATTTATATGTTAAAAAAAAAAGTATTCCCTTTGTTTTTCCTGATAGGGTTTTCTTGCTTGTTAGATTACTGAATAGCGTAGATGTTGTGTGCACTAAAAACGATTTTGTCCATCCCTAACCATCTGTCTTCTGTTCCTCCTTTCTGTCCCCCACCAGTCCGTCAGCTGATCAAGTCCCAGAGGGTTCAGAACAAGCTGGGCATTGTGTTTGAGAAGGAGAAGGACAAGAGTCAGAGGAAAGACTTCATTTTTGCTAGTGCCAAGGTTTGTGCACACAACAGTGGTTAGGCGTGACATGATCTCTGACAGGTAATGTTCATCCCTTTTATCTCGGGTGCAGTCGCTGCAAGTTGATGTTGTTTGAAGCAGGAAAGCAGAACAATTTCTGGTAGATTGAACGGGGCAAAATTGTGATGGGTCAGAACATGGAAACTGTAGCTCTTCTAAGAGTTGACCAGTCTACAGAGATCCATATCCAACAAAAGTAGTCCAAAGAAGAAACGGGTAGAAAAATCTCCTCCACTTCTGGTGGAATGGTTTTAGAATATACGAAGCATTACAGGTTTCATAGGGGTAAAAAAAAACAAAAAAACAACAGTGTTCAAACAAAGCATCAGAACGGAAGAAGGCAAAATGGATCTGGTATGTTTATTGTGTCTCTGGTTTGGAGGATTGCCTGCCAAGGGAACACCTGTCTAGCAACAGGATGAGCTATGGCCAGAGTCCAAGTCGGCAGTATCAATCTTCTGCTTTGAAGCTTTGGCTACCAACGTCCACACGGACCTGAACTACCATAAACACCATACATGTGACTTTTTCACACTTTGAGAAAACACATAGTTTTACTGTGTTTTGTTATAAATTAATGAAACAAAGTTCTTTACACAGCAAAAAGGTCACACACTCAACTGCTTGAGTGGAACCAGCTTTTTGACGTCCTGTCATTTGGCGTTTTCAATGCCACGACATTTATATCCGTCCAGAGTCCATCCAGATTTTACAATGATTGAAAAAAAGAACCAGTGTTGTACCAATTCTTCTCCAGCACATTCTGAAATTTCGTAATTGACTTAAAGGTCTAGACTCTGATCGCCGATCATCTAAAAATAATGTGTTTTGCTCCGTCAACCAATTTATACCTTAATGTTGTTGAAGCTGGACTCAGATTACATGACCTTCTTTCATTGCTCCAGAGTCTTTTTTTCTTTCTCAGTAGTATTCTTGAGTCCCTTGAGCTTCCTTCAAAGAGAGAGAGAGAGAGAGAGAGTGTGTGTGTGTGTGTGTGTGTGTGTGTGTGTGTGTGTGTGTGTGTGTGTGTGTGTGTGTGTGTGTGTGTGTGTGTGTGTTTGGGTGTGTGTGT